>JAVJIF010033593.1:0-211984 GCA_038442645.1 Agave tequilana
ATTCGTCCCCTTCAAATCCAATCATAGATCATTCAAATAGAAAATCTATTCTATTCAAGTTGATCTACATCGTTTATTCAAGTTGATCTACATCGTTTAAATGCCTAAAAACCAAAAAAATAAAATAAATGAATTTGAGATTTTTTTTACCTATGTATCAGTAGCACAAAATGGACAATCGAAAGTTGCTTCTTGCTTAAATCTATGGTTTAGGTCTTACAAATTGTTAACAAAATTTAAACCCATTAAAACTTTACACCAATTTTTTGTTGGGTTTTAAATATTTTAGATTGGAGATATAAACACTTTTTGACAATCCTTTTGCTTGCTTGATGGGTAGGCTAGAAAACTTAAAAATATTTGATTTTATTTGTAGTAAACGTGGATCAACTTGATTGGATTGGACTTTCTACTTGAATGACTTAGTATTACATTTGAATGTTTCAAATCCTTTTCGCGCCGAGTCCAACTCTCCATGTATTAGTTTTGAACTAAAAACCTTAGTGCACGTTTCTGGTATTTATTTCTCGTGATCTTAAGAACTAATTATTGCTAGCATACTCCCATCCCCAGACTGGTGTAAAACTAAGACGGTGTGACCTCATGGGAAGTTCTTGTTTTAGGGTATTAGAAAATAGTATCAAGTAATAATAATAGTTGAAACAAGTGTGGAAACTAATTGTCATATAGAGCTAAGAGCCACATGGAACAAAGTGGCAAGTTACATATGAACGTGGTGGAATTACCTTTTGAATCCATAAGGCCACCTATAGGGTGGTGGACCAGCTCTAGAATTCAAGAGCACTTGGTGGACTGCTAATTTGGCGAGGAAAGTAGATTTTAAATAGGGGAATATGTCAACCCTAAAATGAATAGTCCCGAGAGGGACATGAACAAGTAATTGTCATAATCAAGGCATTGATCGTTGCTAGCATTTTTAAGGGAGGAACTATGAAAATTTTCGTACCATGCGTGCTCGTGTTGTAGTACTAGGATAGGTGGGTGACCATTGCAAGTTCTCGCGTAGGGCATCACAAGTGAGTTTGCAAATTTAGGATATGACTAGGTGATGTATTTTTTCCCCATTATTAACTATCATGACAACATGACAAAGTAGTATCTCTTTGATTTAAGCCTTGCAAGTCTAATACTTGATAAGTGGAAGGTATGGTGGTAGCCTTAGTGCATCCAAGTTAAACACAACTATAAACTGGGTCGTAAGTTATTTCTTTTGATATACTATAGGACATTGTTCAATTAGCATCCATAAACGGATATAAGTATGTTGTTCATAAGTTAAAACACATCACTAGTAAGGAATTTTACTAAAGTATGGATGTCATTTTCTCCATAGCTTTTAACACCTGCACGCTTCGCAATCATTCATCACTCAACAAGATAATATTTTTATAGGAAGTGGTCTTTGTTTGGAAGGGAACTAAAGTTGGATCGTTTTCTATGAAAAATTATTTTTTAGTGGCCAATATTGTTGTGCTTAAGGGGGTTTCAGGTGAGACAAAGATTGGTCTGTCTGCTTGAGTATTATTTCTTGCAGGTGATGTGATTGTTGAACGCACAAACCACACATTGCCTCCATCTAAGTATGTCATAAATATCATATAGTCGGTGGTTAAAAACATTTAGAGCCTTTTTATTGATTATACTTGTCTTGGATTCACTAGGGCTATCATTGTACCTTTGATCAGAGTAAGGAAGCATATCAAAACTTCAAGGCTTAACTCGAGAGGATACTCCGTAATTTGAATGGACAAGATGTGCACATTTTGGTCATAACATAATATGTAAATCAATGTTGTTACACATTCACGCATGCAGTTTCAAGGAAAATATCTATAAGGAGTATAAGAAGTACGACTCATGAAGACTCCTTAACCTAAATCCTTGCCTCTAAATATCTAATCCAGTAAGACACAATAAGACACGACCACAAAAATCTTACAAAACCTAGAATACAAATATGTCGTAGACACTAATAAATGATATATATATATATATATATATATATATATAATATATATATATATATATATATATATATAATATATATAGACTTGTGTCCTTCCAAAAGGATTTGAGCCCGAATTTCCAAATCAAATACAACCCTCAGACATTCGAATACAAGATTCACTCCGTTGAAATTGATCTATATTTCAAGTACCTATGAATAAAAAATCAAGTGTTTTGAATACTTTTTGCCCATCCATCAAACGGCGCAAAATAAACGGCCGAAAAGTAGTGAGTTGGTTAGATCTATGTCCTTAGATATACATATTCTTGATCCGGCCATTTGATTATGATCTGAACATTTAAAAACCCCTACAAACCAATTTTTGTTAAGTTTCTAATGTTCTACACTTTTAAACTAACCAACTCACTATTTAGCCGTTTGTTTTCCTTCTACTTGATGCATGGGCAAAAAGTATTCAAATCACTTGATTTTTAGTTTATAAATACTTGAAATAATATAGACCCACTTCAACGGAGTGGATCTTATATTCGAATATCGGATATTGGTATTTGAGTGGGAAGGATTCAGCCTATATATATATATGTATATTCAGATTGCACATGGTATAACCTTAAGGTTCATAACAACAAATTGTATGAACGGGAATTTCATATGATTTCTTAATTCACAATCATATAAACCATGAAGCCAAACACCATTAGTCCCAAATCCATCTGGTTGAAGACCTGGGTTGGACATGTTGAACAAGTATTAGCCAATTATCTTGCACGTATCGGTGCGGTATGGTGGCCTGCAACGTATAATATAGGTTATAATTTGATTGAATCCCAGTACAAAGACAACACATGACGGGATAGACAAGTTTTTAATCTTCTCTTTGTATTTGTATCTTTCAAATAAGCTTTTCTAGCCTCTCACACGCATATGCACACAAATACACGCATATGCACACATATACTAGTTTCAGAAATAAAAGGAGCAAGAGTTTGAAGGTTGGAGACATTTAGTTTTTAAAAAAAAAGCAAGAATTGGTAGGTTGGATGACACAACAAGTGGATCCAAGGGTTTTCGGGGGTCGGGTCGGGCAGGTTTGAAGAAAATGAAAACCCGCCCGTCGGTTTTCTAGCTTATCCTTAGAGGTTCTTAACTAATGCTTTCATGAGAATTCTGTTCAATTGGATATGGACAAATACAATTCAATAATACTTTTCAGTTAAAGTTGCAAATAGGATACTTTCTTTTTTTCAGAAAAGAGTAATAACAACTATTACCACTGTACGATCATTAAATGAACCACTTTAAAAAGCGCATACTGGCCTCATACTGGCCTCACAAATATCACACACCATGAATTCTCTCCTTGCAAATAGTAAAAGCCATGAATACTTTTACAATACACCCATTGGGATCTTATTCTATCAAATAAGAATGCCACAAATATTTGCCGTGTAAAGGAACTTGAAACTTAGTTAGGTTTCATCATGTTGGATGGTGTAGAAAGACTTGTACAATTCTTATGGAAGTAGCTTTTTTTTCTTGCCCAAGCTAGATCTTTATTCTATTTCCATATTTTCATCTAGAAGTCCACCTTATTTCCTTATAACATATATACACCTAATAGTTCATTCACAAAGTGATATGGAAAAGATTAGAATGCAAACGTTGGTAGCGCAAACACCTACTACCACCTTCCATATGAAAATCAGTGGGCAATGCATATTACTGAGTAGTAGCATGTACACTTATATTATTTAGCCGCAATTGATGCGGACATCATGAAGCCGAAGCCCAATTCAAAAGCATGAAAAGTGTATCGAAGGAGGCCCAAGAATTTTATAGCAATTTGGTTCTAGAAGGATTGTAAAATCAGATAGTATTAGGAGTTCTAGTTTCTATTTCTTATAATTTTGTTTTTAGTAGTACGATTTGTAGTAGGATTACTATTTCTGACTTATAGTAGGATATTACTTTTCTTTTATGTATTTTTTCTCTTTCTTTTAGACTTTTGATTTCTTTTAGGATTAGAATTATGTAATCTAAATAGAAGTAGGAGATATAATTTTATAGCCTACATAAAGGCCCCATGTATTCACTTTTTTCAATAAACAATCAATGAAAGTTTTTCTTCACTCTCAAATTAAGTTTGATTATTAGATTTCTCGATCCTAAATTCTGTTAGTGATGGAATGCTCTAATCAAACTCAATTAGTAGTGGGATGCCCTAATTGATTTATTTATCTTTATTCTCTCTCTATCACTCATTCAAATTTCTTCCTCTCAAATAAATCTCTGTCGAATACTCCGTCGCCAAATTTCTCTCATTCGTCACGCATCTAGCAACTTCAGTCTCGTCTGTATAAGCGCCTCGATTCCTCGACGATATGTTTTCGTGTACTGTGCTTATTCTTATCTGCTTGAGTTCAAAGATCAACCAATAATCAACAAACAAGTTAAGATCAAATTTACAATCATCTCAAGTATTTTTCTTATTACATCAACTCTTTAATTACAAGTCTAGATATACATCATCTAGTCTGTTATCTATTCTGACTTTTTGTCCACATTAAAAGTGAGTGAGTGATTCGGTTTCTTTCTTGTGATTACTTGACTTATTTATTTCGTATAGAACTTGATTTCTTGCATAAATAAAAGTTTCTAATTAGTTCTTTAAACATTGAAATTGATAAGCACTTGCATGATCAACATAGCATAACCTAATATTATCTGTTTTAATTCAATTCCTACCAATGATTTTTCTTGTTAGTGAAGCATATTTTTGAGTTAGTTTATCTATTGCTTCCGCCCCATACACGTTTCACACCATCTTGGTAACAGAGCACAATTAGGTAGGATTTGCATATTTGTCACGTTTATTTGCTTTCTTTCTTCTAGTTAGATTTTATTCAAAGCTAAAAAAAGTATAAATTAGAAAATCTTGAAAGGTAAGCGTTTCCCTAAAATTCTGTACGATTGGTGTCTAACCAAGGAAGGGTACTCAACGTGGTTCTTTAAATAAGGAACGCCAAGTGCGGAAAACCTCCCACCTGAGTTGCGCCGATCTGGCCAATTGGACTGGTAAAATTGGGGTTTGACTGACCCAACAATTTTAGAAAACAGATTTCTTTAAAACAAAATTAAAAATTAGTATAGATTTGCATTTATATTAGGACTCGTACATTGCATGTTAACCCGTAGTGGTACTCCATATTAGTGTGAAGAAGTTAGGGAACCCAACACTGATTCCATGGCCTCCCAACCTACCCTAGCTGATCTTATGGCTGAACTTGAAGTCTTGACCTACGACATGGCTCAAACTCGAGTTGATCTACACGAAATTAAAAAGCAGGTAAAAGAAATATCTTGTCGAGAGTCCTCCACTGCTGGAGAAAATTCATCCTCATCGCGAAACAACCGTCGTGATAACACTGATAACCCACCCAATCCCGATGATCAATATCTGAAGAACATCAAGATCGATGTTCTTACTTTTGATGGACGTCCTGACCTTCAACTTTTCCTAGTTTGGACACTCCAACTAGATAAGTACTTTACATGATACAATCTTACTGAGCCGAGGAAAATTAAGTTTGCTGTCATGAAACTGACCAGTCAAGCTAGTAAGTACTGGACTAACTTAGAGAACATACGCGCATCCCGATTTCAACGACCTATTGAAACATAGGATATGATGATGAGCTGAAAGGTAAGTACGTGCCACCATCATCTAGTGATTGTCTTATAGACAAGTGGCATCAATACAATCAAGGCAATAAATCAGTAGAGTACGTTTCAAAATTCGATGAGTTTCTCATTAAATGTAGTACCTTCAGTTAGGAAGGACAAGCTCAAATCTTTTTTTAGTTTAGAGCCGGACTTAGAGAAGATTTGCGAATTGAATTGTTAGTTAGAGGAGTTACCGAATTAGAGAAAGCATACGCCATAGTTCAAGATATAGATTCTCTTAGGTCTAATTACAACACTAGGAGTTTTGATTCAAAATCAAGTGGGAGCAGGGCTTCATCTTCTTCCCAGTTCAATAAGTCTAGCACCCAATCCTCCTCCTGAAAGAATAACTTCAAAGGAAAACAAAGTGATGATCGTAGCAAACCCTCCGAGCAAAATTTTTCTAAATTTAGTGCATCCACTAAGCGTTATAGATGTCAAGGTTACGGTCACATCACCGCTAACTGTTCTAGCGTAATGAAGATCACCTTCGTTAACGGAGGTCCCACACAAGCTTCCGAGTCTGATGATGAGGAAGTTACATATTACCCAGACATAAATGAAGACGACGATTCCGATTATGACCAAGAAGGTTCTGATGTTGAATGTAACTATATTCAACTCATACCTTCAAATTACATATCTGTCGTTCAGTGTCTCTTCTCACAAGAGAAGGACGATTGAAGAAGAACTGTTATCTTTCACTCATTCATTAAAATTAGAGACAAGAATTGGAAAGTAATAGTGGATAGTGAAAATTGTGACAATGCAGTTTCGTTCAAAATGATTGAGAAGGTTGGATGGAAGGCTGAACCTCATCCCTATCCATGTGTCATGAATCAACTCCACGGTTAGACGTGAAACAAATGTCTTGTCCTGATTGAATTTGATGCTTATAAAGATAAAATATGGTGTGATGTGTTACGATGGATGTAGGTCAAATCATTTTAGGACGACCATGACTCTACGACAATGATGTTACCATTCATGGTTGATCGAACATGTGTCGATTTGAGAACGAGGGTAAGAAGATTAAATTGACACCCTACCGACCTATAGCAAAAAGCTTAAACCTAACACACCGAAGAAGTCGAAAGGAGTTAATTTGATCATGCAACAGAACTTGATCAAGAGCTCAAGAATGGTGCCACGTTCATGATCATAGCTGCTAGAGAAGTGGTTAAGATGCCTGATAGCACTATTCCTCTAGAAGTTATCGCCGTGATTGAGGAGTTTAGTGATGTCTTTCCTGAAGACCTTCCAAATAAGTTACCACCGATGCGTGACATTTAACACGCTATCGATCTAGTACCCGGACTAAGTCTGCCAAACTTGTCACATTACGAATGAAACCAACCGAGCATGCTGAGCTCAAGAGGCAAGTCGATGAATTGGTAGAAAAAGGTTTCATTAGAGAAAGCATGAGCCCATGTGCGATCTCTTTATTATTAACACCGAAGAAAGATGATTCATGGCGTATGAGCGGGGATAGTAGAGCGATTAACAAGATTATAATCAAGTATCGCTTTCCTATTCTGAGGTTGAATGGTATGCCGGATATGATGTCTGGTGCCACAATCTTTTCTAAGATAGATCTTAAAAGTAGTTATCACCAAATCTGCATTCGTCTGGGAGATGACGGACTATACGAATGGATGGTATGCCTTTTGGATTGACTAATGCTCTGAGTACATTTATGCGAGTGATGACTCAAGTACTATGACCCTTTATGAGAAAATTTCTTGTAGTTCACGATGATATCCTCATTTATAGCCATTATCGTGAGCAACATTTAGACCACCTACGACAAGTTTGTACTGTGTTGAGAAAGGAAGAATTGTATGCTAACCCAAAAAAGTGTATCTTTCTTGCAACACTTCTAGGCTTGTCGTTTCTTCGAACGGAGTTTTTGCGGATCACGAAAAAGTGAGAGCCATTGAGAATGGCTGGAACCAAAGACCATCAGTGAGGTGAGAAGTTTTTAGGACTTGCTACCTTCTACTGATGGTTTATAAAAGGGTTCAGCACTGTCATGACTCCGATTACACTGTCTAAAGAAAAGTGAGTTTGCATAGTCTAACGTTGCTGCTAAAGCGTTTGTCGAGATTAAGGCAAGAATGATCAGTGCCCCAGTTATGCGTCTTCCTGATTTTTTTAAGATTTTTGAAGTAGCATGTGACACATCTGGCATAGGTATAGGAGTCTTAGCTCAAGAAGGGCATCAAGTTGCTTACTTTAGTGAGAAACTGAATGACGCCAAACAAAAGTACTTTACCTACGATAAAGAGTTCTATGCGGTAATTCAAGCACTCTGTTATTGGCGACATAATTTGCTACCCCGCAAGAATTCGTTCTCTTTTCTGACCATGAGGCTTTGAAATACATATACTCTCAAAAGAAGTTGAATGTTAGACATGGTCGTTGGATTGAGTTCTTACAGGACTACACATTCACCCTATGTCACAAAGCGGGAGTTAAAAATAAAGGCTCTGATGCTCTCAGTCGTCGAGTGTTCATTTTGACTAAGATGTCAACTGTAGTTAACGGTTTTGAGAGATTGAAAACTGAGTATGCGTCATGTCCTGATTTTCACGAGATATATGCGGAATTAAAAAATAAAACTATACGAGAAGTTGATGGATTTGTTCTGCATGATGGATATTTGTTTATATGCCGTAAGCTATGCATTCCAAGAACCTCTCTTAGAGTATTTCTTGTTTGAAAATTGCATGCCGGTGGTCTAACTTGACACTTTGGGAATGAGAAGACTATAAAGGCTGTCGAGTATAGATTCTATTGGCCTAGTTTGAAACGCGATGTTGTTATACATGTTGTTAGATGTCACATTTGTCAACTAGCTAAACAACAATAACAAAACACTGGTTTGTACATTCCACTCCCCATCCCGAATTATCCTTGGCAAGATGTGAGTATAGATTTCGTGTTAAGTGTACCTAAAACTTTGAGAAAACACGATTCTGTTCTTGTTGTCATTAACCATTTCTCCAAAATAGCCCATTTTCTTTCTTCTTCTCGAATTGCAGATGCTTCTAGAGTTGCTAAGATATTTTTTGACGGTGTTGTCAAATTGCATGGTTTGTTTAAGACCATCGTGTCCGATAGAGATGTGAAATTCACGAGTTACTTTTGAAAAACAGTTTGGCATGTGATGCTAGGCACGAAACTGAAATTCTTCACTGCTTTTCATTCCCAGACTGATGGTCAAACCAAAGTTGTCAATAGGAGTCTGGAGAACTTATTATGCACGCTAATCAGTGAACATACAAGAAGTTGGGATCTTAAACTAGTCACTGCAGACTTTGCATATAATACAGCTGTGAATAGGACTACATGCAAATCACCGCATGAAATTATTTATGGTTTTAGATCTGGACAACCTGTAGACCTTATTCCTATGTCCGATCATATTAGAGCATCAGATTCTGCATCCTCATTTGCATCACATATGCATGACTTACACGAGGAAGTTATGGACAAAATTGTTCAAAGTAATGCTAACTATAAGCTACGAGCCGACGTAAGAAAAAGACTTAAAACATTTAATGTTGGTGATTATGTGATGTACGGATTCGTTTGAAACGGTTTCCACCAGGAACTGTTAAGAAACTACATGCTCATAGTGCTGGTTCATTTCAAGTTTTAAAGAAGCTAAACGACAATGTTTATGTTATCGATCTTCCTCAAAATTTTGGTATGAATTCTGCATTCAATATTGAAGATTTAGTAGATTATAAGGGTCCTGATTTTAACCCTTACAACCCATTAGATGATGAGCCATCCCTTGAGCCTATTTCTGAGAGATATTCCCTTCCACTACTTCCAAATATATTACCTAATACATTGGATCAGATTGATAAAATTGTGGATGATGAAATTATCACCACCAAAGATGGTGAGACTTATAAGTATTTGGCTCGATGAAAAGAAAAACTACCAACAGATAATTTGTGGATAGATTGAAGTTAGTTGCAAAAGATTGATCCTGACACATTGAAGCAGTGTGAGTGTTTTTCTTCCTCAAAGTCAACAGAGTCGAGTTCTTTCCAACCAAGAGAAAATGATGTGGGCATCATGAAGCCGAAGCCCAATTCAAAAGCATGAAAAGTGTACAGAAGGAGGCCCAAGAATTCTATGACAATTTGGTTCTAGAAGGATTGTAAAATCAAAGTAGTATTAGGAGTTCTAGTTTCTATTTCTTGTAATTTTGTTTTTAGTAGTACGATTTGTAGTAGGATTACTACTTTACGACTTGTAGTAGGATACTACTTTTCTTTTATGTATTTTTTTCTTTCTTTTAGACTTTTGATTTCTTTAGGATTAGGATTATGTAATTCAAATAGGAGTAGGAGATACAATTTTATAGCCTACATAAAAGGCCCATGTATTCACTTTTTTCTATGAACAATCAATGAAAATTTTTCTTCACTCTCAAATTGAGTTTGATTATTAGATTTCTTGATCCTAAATTCTGTTAGTGACGGGATGCCCTAATCAGACTCATTTAGTAGTGGGATACTCTAATTGATTTATTTATTTTTATTCTCTCTATCCTACTTTCAAATTTCTCTCTTAAATAAATCTCCGTCGAATACTCTGTCGCCAAATTCCTCTCTCCTTGTCACGCATTCAGTAACTTCGGTCTCGTCTGCATAAGCGTCTCGACGACACTGTTTTCGTCGACTGTACCTATTCTCATTTACGTGAGTTCAGAGATCAACTAATAATCAACAAGCAAGTTAAGATCAAATTTACAATTATCTCAGATATTTTTTCTTATTACATCAACTCTTTAATTACAAGTCTAAATATACATCATCCAGTCTGTTATCTATTCTGATCTTCTGTCAACATTAAAAGTAAGCGAGTGATTCTGTTTCTCCCTTATAATTGCTTGACTTTTCTTATTGCGTATAGAACTTGATTTCCTGTATAAACAAAAGTTTCTAATTAGTTCTTTAAACATTGAAATTGATAAGCACTTGCACGATCAACATAGCATAACTTAATATTATATGTTTTAATTCAATTCCTACCAACGGTCTTTCTTATTGGTGAAGCGTATCTTTGAGTTAGTTTATCTAGTGCTTCCGCCCTATACACGTTTCACATCAGCAACTCTCTTAGACATGAAAATATACATGTGGCAAACACCGACACTTCTTGAACACTCTGGGGACGCCTATTTGGATACTTTTCAAACATGTCATCCGTTATATTTTATCTTTATTTAGGACACTTTCACATACTTCTTCAGCATATGTCATTATTTCTCATACAATTCTCTGTTAGTTTAAAATGTTTATTTACTTTCATTTACATATTAAAGATTATAGTGGGAAAAGGCTGTTAGAATATTGACTTGTATAAAATACACAATAAGCTTTGATATGTTTTGATATAAGAAGTGAGATACATTAAGCTACCCCGAAGATAGTCAAAGAGCAAAGAATATTCTTTTTACAAGGGCATATATTTTTTATATATTATATTATTACGAATATATGTTTGCAATTTTAGATTCATGGACATGTTTATATTATACGTATATATATGCATATATAAACTCTCCTACTACTAATATTTTCTAGTGTCATGTTGTCATGTATTAGTGTTCTATTTTTTGAGAATTGTGTCACGTGCCTGAGCCAACGTCTTCTCCTGTGTCGTGTGTCCTGTGTCCACACTTTAGATTACTGGTGGTATGAAGAAAGCCTCAAGGGCCCCACGTGATACGCACATGTCAAACTAATTTTTATAATGCCTAAATATGAACTAGATATTAGTTTGTTAGTCAATAGATTGAATAATAGGAAAGGTTATACTTAAACACACTACTTGTTGAATATAGAATAATAGTAGATAAAGGATATACACACATACATGTGGGGGTGTGTGAGTGGGGGGCGTGGGCTTAGGCGCGTGTGGACTCATTTCGCACATAGTTCGACTACTTTCAGACATGTTAAAACTTAAAAGCAATTGCCTTTGATTTCTAGATAGTATAACCCTTGCAAATCGCGTATACTCTTTAGGATTCATCTTCTACTTTCATATTGAGATAGGATAAACCCTTAAGAAGATATTAATGGGTGCCCCTGATGTGAATTTTTATATATTATCACAAGCGTACGGTGTTTAATCGTAGTACTTTGCGGGTCGAATCATCAAGGATGATGGTTATCTCTAGTTTAATAATTCTATTTAGCCGAATTGAGAAATAAAGAGGACATTTATTGTTTTTAAAGATCTCTAACAATTTGAGAAAGAATAAGCATTTAGGTTTGAATCCACTACATTAATAATATAAAAACTAAGTAGATCTCTCTAAGAATTATCATAATAGTATCAATTTATTTTCTTAAAGCATAGATTATACATAATTATGTAATAACCTGTTGATGTGAAACGAGGGGCCCTATGGTATGGTATATCAGTGATAAATCCAAATTCCGCAATGTTTCACCAAAATTTATGATCTGGTAGGAAATAAATCTAATACTTATTCTGTCACACGATGGATTTTAATAATAATTTGCAATTGTAGTTTAGACAATCATCATCTCAAGAATTTCATTACAATGCTCAGTTAACATGAAACAGTCCTACTCGCAATATCAATACCAGTAGATAAACAAGTGTAAACAAAAGCACACAACTCACAGTTTATAGTGGACAGCAGATTAATATGATAAAAATCTAGAGAATAAATTTGTCGTGTAATTCAACTATTAATCTGAATGTTGAGGAAGAATTTTACCCACTGAAAAGCAATGTCCTCAGGTCCTCGACACCATGTAATTTGTTGAATCACTGTACTGCTTGACCCTGTTGATGTTACTGTTGATTTTGGTGTTGCTGAAGTTGACACTGATCTTGACAATGTTAATAAGCAACTGATGTTGTGCCTCTGTGTTGTTGCAGGATCAGCGAGGAGTTGCTGAACAATCACAATGGAAGAAGAAACATGTTGGCAGAGGTTGCCATTGTGAATGATGATGAGGGTTGCAGCTGAGTCGAAGAAGACAAAGATGACGAAGAGGGAGGAAGCCGAAGTCGGGCGGCGGAGGAGAAACCGCAGGCTGCACTTCAGACCTACTCGCATAGATGACGAATGTGGTGGTTTCAGGTTTGTTGATACATTGGAGAGCACCTACTGGCGTTTGGAGGAGGCGCCGGCGCACACGCGGATGGAGAGAAGGCGGAAACACACGGCTGTTGCTGCCCTTGGGTGCTGGTGCACGCTGGACAGCGAAGAGGGAGCAAATGGGTGTCCCCTTGGTGCTTGATTTGCTGTTGATTACTTGGGGATGTTGCACCACAACAAGAGGTGACAGAATATTGTCTTGGGCTGCCGGTAGGTTGATGGAGGGTGTGGTATTTACTGGTTAACTTGGGCTGAAATCACAGGAGTGGTGAGACCTCTGCTGCTGTTGAAGTTCAGAGAAAGAGATGGGAAGTTTGAGGGGATGCCTGAGGGAGAGGATTTGGAGAGGGGATTGATGCTGTAGGATTATTTGATCTAGTTGGTTGTAATCAAAGAGATTCAGTGGTTACCCTCTTGTAACAGGTTTGGGATTTGTAGTGGAGGGATATGTATTCTGGTTTAGGATTTGAATTGAAGATAAAGAGTAGAAGAGAAGAGATAGTTGATGGCTTTGTAAATTGAATTGGATTTTCTGGTGGGTGGGTTTGCTGGTGGATGATGCAGGGAAGGAGAAGATGGGGTGATTCACGTGAGGGAGGCCATAGGTTTTGATTTTTGGGAAGGAATTGAATGGGTGGGTGGGGGCCTCGTGGGTGAGGATGAGTTGCAGGTTTTGTAAAATGATTTTTTTTAATTTCTATTGTGGATATTTGGAATTTGGATTGAAATAGAATTTATAAGTGGGATTTGAGAGAGAGGAGATAAGGAATAAGATTTGAAGGGGATAACTAGGATAAGGCTTCACACTCAAAATCCTATCTCGAAAAGGAGTTTCACACTCACTCTCATATTTAAATTTTCAAATAGAAAATTCAAACTTTTTTTTCATTAATCAAAATCCTCCATCCTTTACAACTTATTAGACTTTTGCCTTTATAGGCTTACAAACTGAAGAGTTTCTCCACGTAGTCGATGTGGGACTAAAAAAAGGAGAAATACAAAGTTAAAATAAAGAAAACAACATCGACTCAAATAAATAAAAAATACAGACTCCAATCGATTGAAACAACTCGAACAGTGACGCTCCTTGGATGTCCGCATCACCTGTCAGTTTAAATTAAATCAACAACTATAAGAAATATAAATCAAAATTAATTAGATCTAAACATGATAACCTTAGATTTCAAATCTTAAGCATACATTATTATTTAACACTATATAATCTATCAAAATCTTAATTATCTAAGAAATATCTTCTTTTAAACATGGCATAATCTTGTGGTTATTTTCACTGAAGTACAAAATAAAGAGATTTAAATTGGTTAACAAGCTACTAATCTAGTTTTCATTTAACTTAGATACTTTCTAACATTTAGCTACTTATAATTAGATCAAGAATAACATAGATATAATAGCAAAATGAATTCATGAAAGAAGAACATAAATTGATCAACTAAAAATAAAGACTTTTATTAATTAAAAGAAACTTATCAATATGAATCTGAAAAACAAAACACTTGGACCTTGAAGAACAATAAGGAACTCCAATAACTTTTTACATTTTTTATATAATATTGTGTCCTCTTAACCTTAGAATTCTCTCTCATTTTATAGCCAGAGGAGGGGGGGGGGGGTACAAAGATCAGAATAAATATGGTGAAAATCTTGCACAGTCTTCGAGTTTGATTTGCTTTAGTCACATAGATTCTCTACAATTTTTGATTTGATTTGTTTTTAACTGCTTAATTTACTCTCATGCAGATCTGCGTCTGAGTTGATATAGTTTGGGCTTTGGGCTTGTAGAAGTCCATTTTTAGGCTTTTTTTATTTAAAAGCTAACTCTGAAAAACACTAAAAATACCCAAATAGTATTATTTATGAATAAAAAGTGATACATAAGACTATAAAAGTGTAACAAAATGATGTCTATCAGCCAATGTTCTAAATATCGGATATCGGGATCGTATCGGATGGGGTTTTTTGATATCGGATATCGAGGGAGATATCGGGGATACGCGCGCATATCGGGCGTTCATATTAGACACTATATATAATGAAATACTGATAACTAAAAGTTGGTTTAGTGTCATAGATATCATCTACCTAATAAAAATGATGTAATATGCATGCAAAGACAGTAAAAAAATAATGTATATTTGCATGCAGTCGTGCAATAAATAAGTTATTTCATATCGGACGATATATCAGGTGATTTATCGGACGATATCGGGCAATTTATCGGCCGATATTTCAAATATCGGCCGTTTTTTGTTGCAAACGATATGGCGAACGATTTCTCCATATCGTATCGGCAGCAGGTAAAAACGGAGATATCGGACGATATCTCGGCCGACTCGGCCGATATTTAAAACAGGGCTATCAGCCCCATAGAGGATGATGCTCTCTTTACTGAGTGACTATCCAAACCGCCAACACTCAAATGAATGACGATGCCTTAGTGTGTTCCCTCCCTTTGCTAATCGAAAGCTTTTCATGATGTCATGTGAGAAACAACTACTTTGTGGCAACTACTTTGATAATAGATAACTCAGAACACTCAATCTGACTCCTCTATCATCTTTCTTCTACCCTGAGTTAATTCGAAGCCTACTGAAAGACCAGTCAAAATGCCTTTTTGATGCAATCCCATGTCCAACTGAGACCACCCAACTGATCTCATCCACTTGAAAGTTCGTGTAAAATCCTCCCTCCAGCACCTCTGTATGAGTGGTTGAGTGGCTACTCCTTAACCTATTTGACCTGAAACCGATCAGTCTAGCCATGTCCTCTTAATTACCGTTACGAGGCCACTGTTGGACGAACATTGAACATTTAGACTTGCCACTGCTATTCTTGGAACACATTCTTCTTCTTCTTCTTCTTCTTCTTCAAATAAAAACTGCCCCGGCTTGTTGCCGCTTCAAGTAAAGATGCGCATATCGACTATAATGTCCTCCCCCATTTGAGGAAGATTTAGCAAGTGAGCAGTGACGGTTTTGATCTAGAGATGGTCTGGAACATGCGAGGCTGATAAGTGCGCACATTAGGACTTTGTAGGAGGATTGGTAGGAGCGTAGTTAATGGAACAACGAAACATGGACGGAGTCAACTAAAAAGGATAAGATAGTTGTTAATTATCTGAGAAGATGGCCTCTAACAGAGCTACAACTATAGAGGATACGATAGTCGTTAAAACTGAGGAGATGGCCCATAACAAAGCTAATAATGGAGCTGAAGGTAGCAACAAATCCATGGAGCTGACCCCACAGTTTGGGATAAAGACTTTGTTGCTGTTGTTGCTAACCATCGCAAATCACACACCTGATAGTGTGGATTTTCAATTTACAAGCTCTAGGCAATGTGTGTTCACGTACAAGGATCGATGGACTCAAGAAGGGCAATTGCTTGTATGAGAATATTGATAAATTGTGGCACCAGTTCTATAGATTTGAAGATAACCTGAACAAAGTTGATAGGATTTCGGAAAGCTGACAGCAACTGGGGAAATCTTACACTTCATATCAATATGTGTAAATGGATCCACGAAGGATCCACGAAGCCAGGGATCTCACCTGGTCTATTGGGGGCAAATCATGATTTTCCATAAAAAGTGTGGTGAGTCAAATCCTGAGCTCTGGAGTCTAAACAAGCTTAAGTATGGATCCTTATGACCTTACTGATTTGCTCCTATTTTAAAAAAGATGCTCACTTGCACTCAGAATGTAATCAGATTAACAGCTCTGAAGCAATGTTGTAATGACACTAGGAACCATGAATGCTTGTCGCAGATTGCAAACATTTGGTTCTGCACTGTATTACTGCGGCAAACACGGAACATTTGAATGCAAATTTTCATGGATAGATTGTTATATTACTCAAAACTCTGGTTGATTTGCATTGTTGCAGAAATTTGAGTTGAAATGTAACCGTTTTCTCCTGCAACTGATTGGAAACATGCCAGACGAGGAGCTTATACGTTCCAGTTTGGCAGCAAAGTTGAATGGTTATGCTGCCTAGCTTTGTCGGCCACACATCCAAAGAAAGATTGATGCTAAGATCGATGACATACTTAAGAACGGTTGGCCAATCTTAAGAAGCATCTAAGTGTGAAACTCAAGAGTGAAGTTTTAAGTTTGTTGCAGGACTTCAAACATCTATGGGTGAAGCATTAGCGAAATGAAATTCACTTTCATCTCTGTATCATGGAAAAGCTTCTTCAGCTTGTGTCATTTTGATTGACAGGAGGTGATGCAGAACATAAAATGTTTATCACATAGCAGTACGTAAATTGTGTCTGCATAATCAGTAATATGATTTATACACATCTAGTTATATGTGAACATTTGGTCATATATTCTTCTTAGACTAAATATTCTTCTTAGACATTAACTGAATCATATTTTGTGTATATGTATGCGCAGCGGCTGTTTGGATAGTATGACCTATGGGATGCATATGAAAGTTTCTCAGAAGAATCATTGATTGATCTCTTCTCTATCACATTTTATGTCACATTGCAACCATATTCTTGCTAGCCTTTTGCATTGGTACAAGCACCTTGAACCTAATTTATAAACTTCATTCTGATTATATCACATGCGTATTGTCGCACGCGCGCGCGAGCGCGAGCGCACAAAACTTGTAATTATGGAGCTCTTGATCCACCCATATTACACCATGCATATTGTCAGGGCATATTGTCAGGGCGCAAAGATATGCATGTTCATATGTAACTAGATGTGTACAGATCATATTACTGATTATGCAGACACAATTTGCGTACTGTTATGTGATCAACATTTTATATTCTGCATCACCTCCTGTCCATCAAAATGACACAAGCTGAAAAATATAAAAATTATGGACTGAGATTGAATGTAAAACTCTGTAAAAACGTATCTCCTATGCTAATCATGTACAATCTTCTCAACAAAATATCTAGGCCTGATATCAAACTTCGCCCGAAATATTTATGCAGTTTTACATGCAACTCTCAGGAAACTAATCAAGAATCCAAGAAAACCGAAAAGCTAATCAAA
The DNA here is from genome assembly GCA_038442645.1 of Agave tequilana. Classification (NCBI taxonomy): domain Eukaryota; kingdom Viridiplantae; phylum Streptophyta; class Magnoliopsida; order Asparagales; family Asparagaceae; genus Agave; species Agave tequilana. The sequence continues at coordinate 17,918 of JAVJIF010033593.1, forward strand.
TGGCTAAGAATCAGTAACTAAGCGATTAATCACTAATGGAAGGCCCAGGAGTTCTTCCTCCTCATCTCTGCCTCCTCCTCCGGAGTGAAATCGTTCACCTCCCCCATGTACTCCCTGCACTCTTCCACCTTCATGTCCTTGATATTGTCAGCCACGGCCCGGCACAGCAAGTTCAGCAGCGGCTTGGTCTCCAGGTAGTTGGCCGTGAGCACCACGTCAAACAGCTCATCCCTGCCCATCTTGACAAATTCTGCGTCCCACTCCTTCAGCTCGTCCTTGGAGGACGAACTGTCGTCCTTGTGATGGTTCCAGTACTCGATCACCTTGGCGAGCGCCTTGCTCCGGACGTTGGGGAGGGGCACGGCGGAGTCATCGTCAGCATATCCGTCGTCGACGATCAGGCTCTTGATTGTCTCTGACTGGCACGCTAACGATACAGAGACTTCGAATATCTCCTTGTCGAATGTCTGCAGGGTGATCATCTTTTCTTGATTGTTGTTGATTGCTGTCGAAGTCGTTGATTCCTCCTCTACGTTGAGTTCATGTTCGGGATTGTTAGCCGATTCTTCCGCCTTTAGGTCTTGGCTCGTTGCCATGATCACCGTGCTCTCAAACAGTACTAGAAATTTGAAATCAAGAACATAGTAATTTATTTAATAATTTACATAAAATATAAAGAGTTTAAAAACCTTAAACCCTAGTTTTTTTAAGCCAGAGAAAAAAAAGTCCCACAGAAAACGAGAGAGAGAGAGAGAGAGAGAGAGAGAGAGAGAGGACTATTGTCTTGTAAACCCTACCCTAAACCTTTTTGTTGGTTGAGGAAAAAGAATCCGAAATATAAAGCAGAAAGAATAACTAAGAAAAATATGAGGCTGGCAAATAAAATCAATAAGAAAAATATGAAAACTCACCTGCTTGTTTGATGGAGAAGAAGAAAGCCGAAGAGCTTCAGGAGCAGTACAAAAGAAAAGGGTCGTGAGGGGTTTAATTTATACAGAGGGAGGAGGGATGATTATAGAACTGTCAGTTAAACCTAATTCTAATTGGATTGAGTTAGAATTCTCACTAATATATTCCCTTTAAAAAGGAGAAAATCTTTTCTCTATTTATATCAAACTTGACTTCGAGTTGGAGTTCTTTTCCTGAACAAATTTACATAATTAGAGTTAAAACTTCTCTATGCTTGTTTAATTTGGGTCCGTGTCGTGCACGTGAAAGGTTGAAATTTGGAGGGGGAAAAAATCTTTAAAGGATTAGAATTCCAACATAATCATCTTTTATTTTATTAGAATTCTAATTGACTTTTAATTGAATTTTTAAGTAGATTGGTTTCTACATGGTATGCTATTTTATTATATCTTTTCGTTTCCTTTTTTCCTTTTTTTTTTTTGGGGTGAAACAACTTGGCACCTATTTATTCAATATAACTTTACAACTTTTATCCAAATATGTTTTTTTCCACTTATAGTAGCAGAGAACACAGGCATTTCAATAAAATAGATTAAAGCAAATTAAATAGTTATGATCTGTTAATAAATTTATTTTTAAGCCATCAATAAGTCAAAAACTTGAACCCCTTGGAAAAAATGATCCTCGTTCTTGAACCCCCTTGTGCCTTTTCACTTTCCAAAAATCCTCTTGATATCCTATGTGCTTAGAACCTTGTCCCCAACAAAAAATAATATAAGGTACAAAGCATTTTATATTCCCTGTATTGACCTTTAACGTCGATCAGAACGACAGAACAAGTAGAACATGTAAGGCATATTAAATGCGTCTAACGTGCAAAAAAAAAGTGTCAGTTAAACTGTCCATATATACGAAGTGGTCCACCGGTAACCGTGTTATAGGATTTCCTTAAATAAAACCTTAATAATGTAAGATTTGTGAGATTTGAAGTTTTAATAGAACTTAATTTGGGATTACTTATCCTATATCTTTCATGTGTTTTTTTACGAGAAAATGTCTATATTTTTGCATAATACTTAATTAGCGAAATAAACTTAAGAAAATTTCTATTTAGCTTTTCTTCTTATAAACACATTTTAACTATTGTTTTTTTTCCTTTTAGACTATTTGTAGGGGTCAAAATTTGACCCCATCTAAGATGACGACACTCGTCTCTCACCTTCTAACTCTGTGAGATACATCAGAGCTCTCCTCTGAAGTTCATGCTATACTCGACCTCCTTAAGATCCTCTTCGCACTGAGGCTCCTTTGTTCGAAGATTTCAACTCCGAATCAAGCAGCTCTAGCAACAGATCACCCCTAATCTCCACCGACAGTTATGCAAACTTATTTTCCTTCACGTTCATATTGTGCAGCACGACTCAAAGCGGGCAGTTATGGACAGTGGCCGATTTTCCTGCATGTAATCCCAACAAACCAGTGTCAGTGATCACGATCGTTACAACAAATTGACATGTGCAAATTGTGCGGTTACGAGAATCTCGCCCGTACCTATCTGTCTCCATACCAACTGCTCAGTCAAGCATAAATAGACATTCTCCTTGAATGAGGAAAAAGGAGATTCAAGCTGTATACGCCCTCTAGATTCCTATAACCTTGTACTTGAGAACTATACTGAAGCTTTTTCTCCTCCCCGTGATTTTCCCTGATTAAGGGTTTTCATGTAAATCATCTGTCTTTCTTTTTTATGCTGTGTTTTATTTACGTGCAACTACTCTGTTTCATTTCTCGCTTGTGGTGAAGATCAATCGTTCAATCACTTATAGCGGAAAATCACCACCACAAACTGGTGTTTCCATTGAGAGCTGAGTTCGCACTCAAAGATCTCCCTTCTATCCAATCCAAAACTTCCTCAAAAAGCCTCTTCAAAGCCTCTTCCACGACGCGATGGCCCCAAAAAAGAAAATTGTTACCCTTATTGATGCTATGTTAAAGGGCAAGGTCATCAGCGCCATTAGGGGTACGGTCCCCTGCCGACCATCGATCAACCACATACTCCCAAAGATACTGGTTCCTTCTGGTCTCTAGGGGCAGCCGCCAACGTCCAAACCTCCTCCACCGGAGAATGAAGACCAGCTCCTTCAGATGCTCGCCTACATAAAAGAGCAGATGAAGGAGCCACAAGCCCAATCAGATCGCGATTGGGAGCAGGCGACTCTCGACCGCGAGAATGTCATCCATGAACAACAGGCGTTGAGGCAACTTAACGAACTCCAGGCCCAAATCACTGCCCTACAGAACAACTAGACACCGATGCAGTCGGAGAGCGAGCCTGGAGAATCTCCTGACGTCAGGATCCTCGATGAATTGATCCAAAAATAGATCAAGGGGACTAAGTTGCAGCTCAACAACCGATCAACACCTTTTGCTGCCTAAGTCTCCAGTTTCACTCTCCAAAGAGATCTTGGAGTGCGAGTTCTCGAGGAAGTTCTCTATTCGAACCTTCGACTACTATTCTGGAGTAAGTGACTCGCTCCAACACATCAGACATTTTCGAGAAAAAATGGTAATCTACCCCCGCAACAATCCGCTTATGTGCCATACCTTTCCTTCTAGTCTAAAAGGTGTGGCTTCAGATTGATTTACTCTCTGCCGCCACATTCTCTCCACAATTTCTTGGAGACGTCTGAAGCGTTCCTCACCCACTACGCATCTCGCAGGAAAGCTAAGAGAAACAACCACCACCTCACCATCAAGATGAGGCAGTCGACAGCCTCAATCCTACATCAGCTACCTCCAAAGCTAATTGGCGGATGTCTTCAACTGCGTGAAGATGTCTCTGCACTTGAATTCATCAGTGGGTTGTAGAATTCATCAGTGGGTTGTAACTCTCTCACCCCTAGTACAATCATCTCCTGAAGCACAATATCACTCGGATGAGCTAGGTTCTATCTCGAGCTCAGCCCTATGTCCAATTGGAAGAGGCAATGAAGAATTCTTCCAACCACTCTGTGAAGCGTGGTGATAATGAAGAAAAGTCAAAATCTTCGCATGAAGCCTCCACCCATACCCAAGATCAGAATCGGGAGCAACTAGCCTACAAGAGACAAGCACCTTTTCATCCTCTCACCACTAAGTCCGCTCCGAGCCTACAAGTCGATAGAGTAATTCACTCCACTCAGGTTCTCCATCAATGAAGTATTTAACACCATCAAGAACCAACCCTGGCTTAGGCGTCCGAGACCTATCCGGTATGATCCCTCGCATCCTAGAACAGAAGAGTACTGCTTCTACCAAGATGGTAAGGGGCATACAACCATCCATTACCAGAGCCTCTGAAAGATGATTATTTTCATTTTGCATGGGTTATATTTCTGAAGAATAAAAATGATGCTTTTGCAAGAAAATTCAAAATCAAAAGTCTCTAATCATTGTCACCATTAGAAGTTATCATGGAGGAGAAATGAAAATGAATCTTTTGTAAATTTTCATGACAAGCTTGGTATTACACATAATTTTATATTTTCAAGAGCATCTCCTCGAAACAGTGTTGTTAAGAGGAAGAAAAGTACATTGCAAGAGTGTTCTAGAACCATACTTGTTGATAGTAACTTGCCAAAATATTTTTGGGTTGAATCAGTTGCAACTGCATGCTATATTTTAATCGAGTTCTTATTCGACCTATTTTAAATAAAACTTGCTAAGAATTATTTTTTGAAAGAATTCCAAAAGTTTTTTATTTTAAAGTAGTTGGTTGCAAATGCTTTCTTTTGAATATTAGAGATGCTTTGGACAAGTTTAATGTTAGACCCAATGAAAGTATCTTTATTGGATATTCTACTAGGAGTAAAGCATACATGATTTTCAATAGAAAAACTTCTACTATTGAAGAATCTTTGCATGTAATTTTTAATGAATCTTTATCTAAATTTTCTCATAATTTATATATAGATGGTGATGATATTGTTGACACAACTCCTATTGATAATACTATTGACATATCTCATGCTAATACTAACATTTCTAATAAAGATGAAATCTCCTCGATTTACCTAAAGCTTTTGTTGAGGTAAGAAATTATTCTTATGATTTGATTATTGGAGATATTCACAAAGTGTTCAAACTCGATCAAAGTTGAATATTAACACTCATGTTATATTTTTATCTTCTATTGAATCTAAAAATGTTTAAGAAGCATGTGTTAATGAACTTTGAATTATTGCTATGCAAAGTTAAACCAATTTGTGAGAAATGATGTATAAAAGCTTGTTCTACAACCTGTCAATCAATCTGTAATTTGCACCAAATGGGTGTTAAAAAATGAGCTTGATGATCGGGACAAGTTGTGAAGAACAAGGCAAGATTGGTGCACAAGATTACAACCAAGAGGAAAATATTGATTTTGATGAAACTTATGCTCCAGTTGCTAGACTTGAATCCATTCGCATTTTACTTGCTTATGCATATTTTATGAATCTTAAATTTTATCAAATAGATGTCAAAAGTGTATTTTTAAATATTTTATTAAAGAAACTGTTTTGGTTGAGCAGCCTCCTGATTTTGAACATGAAAAGTTTTCAAATCATGTTTTAAAAGTGAAAAAGCTTTGTATGATCTTAAACAAGTACCCCATGTTTGGTATAATAAATTCAAAAGTTTTCTTTTGAATTACGATTTTTGATATTGGTAGTAGACACCACTCTTTTCATTAAACGAATTAACAATGATCTTGCTTATTCAAATATATGTGATGATATAATATTTGATTCTCCTAATGATAATCTTCAAAAAATTTCTAAGATCATGCAAAGTGAATTTGAAATGTGTCATATGGGTGAACTCAACTTCTTTTTAGGTATTCAAATCAAGCAAATGAAAGAAGGTATATTCATCAACCAAAGCAAATACACTTATGACCTTCTCAAAAGATTTGGCATGAAAAATTCTGAAAGTAAGAGGACTCCAATGAGCACTACTATGGGCCTGTTTGTTTCGCCGCAAAACGTCGCAAGTCGTAAAATGAGAATGAAAAAAGTGAACTGTAGCAGAGAAAATATATTGTGTTTTACAGTGTTTGGTTGGTAAAGTGAAAGCGTAAATGGAAAAGTATATTGTGTTTTACGGTGTTTGGTTGGTAAAGTGAAAGTGTGAATGAGAAAGTATATTGTGTTTTACGGTGTTTGGTTGGTAACTTAAAAGTGTAAGTGGAAAAATTGGCCACAAAATTAACTGTAGCAGTGATTTAAATATTATAAATACTATTAAATTAAATATACTATTGAAAATTAAATTGTATTAATAAATTTGAGATAAAATATTAATAATTTTAATATTTTAATTATAACAATAATATTAATTAAATATTAGTAAAATTAGTAAAATATTACTAAAATATTAACTAAATAAATAATTATAAAATTTTAAGAAAATCTAAAGAACATTAATAAAATTTTAAGGATACTAATAAAACATAAATATTTAAAAAAACTTAAGAAAAATAATAAAATATAGTTATAATATTATAATATTATAAAATACTTAAGATTATTATAATATTAAAATTTATTATAATAATATTGTAATATTATAAAAATATAAAATTAATAAAGTAAAATATAATTATAAATATAATAATAAAATATTATTATGATATTATTATAATGAATTGTTACAATATTAACATAATAAAATATTAATATAATTTTAAAGTATATTATAATATTAATAAAGTAATTATTTATATTAAGAAATAAATAAATTAAATATATAATAATTTTATATTAAAGCATATTATTGTTATATTAATAAAATATTAAATCTAAATAAAATATTAAGAAAATTGGTGTAAATATTAATAAAATAATAAAGTATTAAATAACAATATTAAATTAAAATATTAAATTAAAATAATAAATATTAAATATTAAAACAATATTAAAAATAATAAAAAACTAAAAATACAAATATAAAATAATTAGGTAAGAAATTAAACACTATTAAATATATTAAATATTTAATAATATTAAATTATATATTGATTATCAAGTAACTGCTTTGGGACTGCGAGTGTATTACAAGTAGAATTTACATGACCACAAAATTAACTGTAGCAGTTGCAAGTGGGAAAATTTGAGTGTAAAAGTGAGATTTATATGACCACAAATTTAACTGTAGCAACTGCAAGTGGGAAATGAGAGTTGTATTTTGCAAGATGTTGCAATTTTGCAACGAAACAAACAACGAAAAATGGAAAAGAGGTTTTACGACTTGCGATTTTAAGGCCTTTTGCGGGGAAACAAACATGCCCTATATTGCTAAACAAAGATGAATATGACAATAATGTTGCTCAAAAGGTATATCGAGGAATAATTAGTTCTCTTATACATAACAACCAGTAGACCCGATATTATATTCAGTGTTTGTTTATGTGCTAGATATCAGTCTAATCCTAAAAAATCACATTTTAAGATTGTGAAAAGGATTATTAGAAACATTAATAACACAGTTGATTATGCTTTATTTTATCCAAAATATAGCATATTTGAATTAAAGTCATATAGTGATGCTGATTTTGCTGGATGCAAATCTAATAGAAAGAGTACTAGTGATACTTGTCACTTTTTAGGATATTCACTAGTATTTTGATTTAGCAAAAAATAAAATACGTACTGCAAGTGTTCCATGTACAAAAATTTTATGGATGAAATAAACTTTAATTGACTATGACATTTCGTGTTCCATATTACTATAATGTGTGACAATACAAGTGCAATTAATCTATTTGAAAATCCTATTCAACATTCACATACTAAACACATTGATATACAATATTATTTTTATGTGATCATGCTCTTAAGGTGATATCTCTTTAGATTTTATATCAACCGATAAACAAATTGCTGTTACATTGACTAAACCACTAAAAGAAGATATTTTTGAATTTGAGAACTGTGTATATGCTCTATTTCTAATATTTAAATATTTTTTACATATGTTTTGAATTTCATATACATGAATTTTAGTAATTCATTATATGTTTAGTCGACTTGTTTTACGTATTAGTTGACTAACATAATCATTAGTCGAATATATATTCTACTAGATGAGTTTTGTATTCTTAAGTCTTAGTCAAAGACATATTAGTCGACTTATAAATCTCATTAGTTGATTAGTCTGACAATTATTCGATACATTAGTCAACTAATGAGCTTAGTAGTCGACTAGTCTGACATCTTAGTCAACTAATACCGTCAATTTCTGAGTTCTTTGTATTGGATCCATGATCAAACCCGATCCATTAAACTTTCCCGATTTGCACTACAACTAATCCTTGCCATTTGATTGAGTCTAAACCTGCACACAGAAATATAGAATTTCAGAATTGATAATAGATAGTGTTAGATACTCAATATTACCGCTATAGCAATTGGCTATGTGGGTCGTGATCCACAAGGAGGGACTAGCGATAGAAGCATTTAAGTAAGTTCTTTTTCTTTTTTGAGTTTACAAAAACATGTTAGGAATTTCTTTTCAGTTTTAAAAAAAAGAAAACAAAAAGGTGAAGTTAGTTAATATGAAGAAGATGATAAAAGAAAAGATGGTGACGTTGTTGTTGTTGTTTCATTTACAAAAGAAAAAACTAAATAAAGGGGAGAATGTTGGTTTTAGAGTTAGATTCTAAACTAAGAATTAAAAGAAAACTAAAAACACTTACTTACCTCTTCAGTGTTCATATACCTTGGATCCGTCGCTTCGACTTACGTAGTCTTTGAAGGCGATCATGAAAAACACCTAGAGGGGGGGTGAATAGGTGTAAGTGCTAATCTAGAACTAAATGCAATACTATGTGCGTTAAATGCGGAAGCTAATGCAAATCTTGCAACACACTTAGTACAATCAACAAGTGTAGCCGAATTCCCCGTGAAGGGCTCTGGACTAACTCCTCTTGATTCCCCTTGAATGGGTTGAGGTGCTATGTGAAGCTCTTGTTGATTAGGTACAAGTGAGGCACACACACAATCAAGCCAAGCATATAAGAGTGAATAGCAATATGAAATAATGCAAGGCAATATGAAATATGCTCAACACAAGCAAATATGATATGAAATGAAGTATGGTGCTTTGCACAAATGTAAAGAGAGAGAGTTTAGAGACAAGTGGATCAAACGCAAAGTCCAAGATATGTTTCGAGGTTCGAGCACCTTGCTCTACATCCCCGCCTACACCACCGTGTAGGATTTCCAATCCACTATCTCCCACCGAGGGAACCTCTACCGAAGAGGATTTGTTACAACATTAGGAGTACCAAACTCCTCTCTCAAACAACCACCTCATAACCGAGGGGTAGGCCCGTAGCCAACACAACAACCAACACCTCTACCGAAGAGGGTTTACAACCAAACTCCACCTCTCACTAGAGGGAGCAAACCAATCACCCGATCACCTCTACCTAAGAGGGATACAACAAGAATAAGGGTGTACAACAAGTGGTTCCAAAAGACCACAAACAATCTCTCTTTTCTTTTCTCTTTTTCCACAAAAACAAGATCCTAATAGATTAGGATAGTATGATAGCTCAAGTGTGGAAACTAGGTGTTTTTGGAAACAAGCAACAAAGAAAACTACTTGGGAAATCTCTTGTATATGATAGAAATAAAAGATCAAATCAAAATCCCAAAACCTAGTTCTCTTTGATTTTCTAAAAACCCAAAACAATAAAGTTTGGAAGTTTAAAGCACAAAACTCTTTTTAAAAACTCTTTTAAACACTTCAGAAAACTGGAATTTTTTCTCTTAGAAATCTTGGCCAAAATCCCCAAAGAGATGGGGTTTATATAGGCCCATCAGAAAACTAACCGTTAGGCTGAGCTGGCAGCCTGACAGGCTAACGGTCGACCGGCCCGGTCGACCGCCAACGGTCAGAAATATGACCGTTGGGCAACTGCGGGCCCATCAGAAAACTAGCCGTTAGGCTGAGCTGGCAGCCTGACAGGCTAACGGTCGACCGGCCCGGTCGACCGCCAACGGTCAGAAATATGACCGTTGGGCAACTGCGGTCGACCGACCCGGTCGACCCAAACAAACAGAGAGCTCTGCTCTCGACGCGGTCGACCGTCCCGGTCGACCGTCCCAGTGACTCCAAACGTGCACATATTTGTGCACGTCGGTCGACCGGCCCGGTCGACCGACTTCACCAAAGTCGACTAGGTCAGGTTGACTAGTCGACTGATTGAAGCCTGGAACAGAAATCTGGGTCAGAAAACACTGTAAAATATTTTTCTAAAATCTTTTAACACTTCTAAAAATCCACAAAAACTTGTTTTATCATTTTATATTGAAACATAAACATGTGATAAAAATTTCAAGACATATATCAATTATATCAATTCATTTTTGTGTCTTGCCAATTTTATCAAAAACCAAAACTTGTATTTTTCCAAACTTGATTTTTCAACACATGAATAGCAATATCAAAATAAGTTTGTCTAGAAAGTTTAAAGCATGAATGTATATCTAGAACATATCTAATATACATAGGAATAAAATAAACTTGTTTTGATCTACTATTCATGAAAATCAAAATCCAAATCATGAAACGTGTGTGTTATGTGCACTTGAGCATATCAACTATACTAAGCTTTACAAATGGATCTAAACACACTATCTAAATTAGGATACCTAAGTCTTCTTGATGATCTTCATCTTCAAGTTGACTTGCTCCAAAACTCCATCCATGGGCTAGGCAATGTGTGATCTTGAAGCTTAAGCCCTGGAATCACTTGTGAAAGCTTCCAAACACCTTGTTGAAGCTAATCACCAACTAATATCTTGGTTAATGATCTGAAACTTAAACAACACAAGATAATTAGTAAACATAACTACATGAGTTAATCATCATCAAAACTAGGGTGGAAGGCCTTTGGGCCAACAATCTCCCCCTTTTTGATGATGACAAAATTCATGGAGTTATATATGCATGGATTAAAGTTAAGCTTCAAAGAAGCTCCCCCTTAACTCATGCATAACCAAATAAACATAATAATATGCAATGAAGGTTCTTAAAACATGAATGCATAAATATGCATAAACAATGAAGGTTCTAGATACCAATGAAATATTCAAAGCAAAGCATGCTCTAGATACCAATTAACAAATAAACATTTTCTAGATGCTCTAGATACCAATAAACATACATTAAACTATATTAAACTTAATATATGCAAAAACATAACTATGCATATATCAAACTCAACCAAATCTTTCTCCCCCTTTTTGTCAATCATCAACAAAGGGGTAAATAATCAAAACAATATAATGAGGGGTAAAAATCTTTCTCCCCCTTTTTGTCAATCAAGACAATAAAAACAATGTTCTCCCCCTTTTTGTCTAAAACAAAAACAAAGTCAATAAGGGGTGACTACAAACATGATATCAATTAAAAATATGTCAATGAAGCATCTTGATACCAAATGAAAATAAACAAAGATCAATAAATGTTATATGCTATATACATTCATAAAGAGGAAGACGCTAAGTTAGCTTCCCTACACATATGCATTACATGAAGGAGGGATGTTAAGCCCTAATTCACATAACACACATTATGTAATGAATAAGAGGAGATGTGAAGCTCCCCCTACACACGTGTACCACATAAGGAAGAGATGTTAAGCTCTTCAATACACAATACACTCAACATGAATTTATATGTAGAAGAGATGTTAAGCTCTCCTTGCATATAAGAAATTTAAATCTAAACTTTTGTATTTTCTTTAAACAAAATTTTAGATACCAATTGAAAAAAAAAACAATTTTTAGATACCAATTTAAATTAAACATAATAAATTTTGAATGTCTAAACACAAATTTTGATACCAATTGTAAATGTTTTACCAATAGAAAAGATTTTTCATAGAAACATTGATAAGAATTAATCATTTTAAACATATGATACCAAATTCGAATTTTCAATCATAAAGTATGGGAGTACAAATACCAATTGAAAGACAAAATCAAATTTTCTCCCCTTTATGAAATACAAACTAAAATAATGCATAGTCTTGATACCAATTTAAAAGTAATCAATTTAAACAAAATTGAAACTCAAGCACTAGCATAAACACAAACATATATATGTATGAAAAATAGATACCAATTGAAATTGATATTCTTGGAATTGAAAGCATACATACATACAAAACATATATGAGTATACAAGAAGATCAAAATGATACCAATTGAAAGAGTTCAATGATACCAATTGACATAACAATAAGTTCAAGTGTATACATCATATTACTATACCTCCCAATCAAGGTTCAAGTTTTAAATGATTTTCACTTTAAAGCATACATTAACATGATCTCCCATCCATCCTCCCATAAAGGGTAGGGGTTTTCAAAAATAGATTTGAAAATAAGCTTAATTTGAAATACTCTACCAAAGTGAAGAATACCGTAGCTAGTTAAATGGAAAGTTTTGTTAACTAGTACGAAATCCTTCAAGCAAGGAATAAAACAAAATAATTTTCATAAAACACATGTAAATCACATAGTACTTGAAAACACTCAATATTCAATAAAGTCCATACATGCTCATGAAAAACATACTCATGAGAAATATTTTAAAAAGATGATGAGTGTACAAGAAATGTGTGACATGGCATTATGAAATTTCCAATTAAGCTCAATTATTCCTTAAACATGAAAACATGAAAAACATCAAAACTATTTAATTTTCAAGGCATATGTATGTCTAATACAAATTAAAGTATACATACATATCCAAAACTCAACGAGTCCACAAAATATATGCATTAAGGCACGTGGCTCAAAAGGATAATCATGTATATCTAATAGTTTGGACAAGATAGACATATACATGAAGTTAAACAATTAAACACAAAATCAAGAGAAACTAAATCTTCATCAAAACAAATTTCATTTCAAGGTATATGTATGAATTGTCAACACAATAAGTATACATACATATCCCTAAACACAATTGAGTCCATATATATAGATTTGCATGAAAGGCAAATGACTCAAGGGGTATACATGTATATCTTAAAGTTTGGCAATACAAACATATACATGAAGTGAAAACTCATAAAACAAATCCAAAAATAGAATACAAGTTTGAAATGTATGAATCATCAAAACTAGACTATACTAGCACATCTAATGAGAACAAATAAGCAATCAAGCCCAACACATATAGATTTATTTGTAGCCCACTATATGCACAAGTATATAACTAGTCTTAATGAAAACTAACACTTAAACAAGTAATCAAATCATTAAGCATTAAAAACAAGATAAAAATCATCATGATAAACAAAAACATGATTATTATGAATATCCACATGTTATTAGATTTTTGATGTACATGATGGCTAATCAAATGTGAGAACACAAAATAATGATCCATATTTAACATGGGTGTCTCAAATACTATACATGTATGTCAAAAATCTAATTAACATGGCATTTTCATACTAATCACTAAACAATGAAAGACATGCTATGAAAGTTAAACATGGAAAGCATGTAAACATGATAAATGGGAGTAAAGGATTGTTACCAAAATCGAAGAAGCAACTCTCCTTGTCTCCAAAACATGGTGGTCATCTCCACCAAACCTTCCCTTGAAAGTGATGCATCCAATTGATTTTCTTTAAGTCCGGAACGCATCCACTCCAAGGTGCTATCACTCTCACGTCATGTGAGTGCCCACACCTACATCAAAAATAATAGGAGGGGTGGTCTTTGGTACCCACATCTTGTTGGGTCCATGGGGGTTAGTCCCTTCTCTAACCCAAACAAATTTCTTTGCTAAATTAGGAGTATGTAATCTATCATAGCAAAATTTAGCAAGGTGGCCCTTACGTCCACAATGTGTACATGTGTACACATGAGCATACATATGGTGATGGGTGTGTCCGTGAGGAGCATGTGTATGCCGTGGAGGGTGTGCATGCATAAAGGATGGAACTGGTTTCTTTCGAACCAAGGTTTCCAACCGTGAGTGGTTCATGGCACATTGGCTCGTAGTGGAGCCCAAACAATCAACCTTCTTCTTAAGCATGGATATATCATTGTTAATAGAAGAAGAGGTGTGGCATGCAATAGGTGAAGTGTGAGGTACTACCCTAGCATGGCAAACATGTGCATCCATTTTATTTTGCAAAACAATATTTTTCTTTAAACATACATCTAAATCATTTGAAATAGAAATAATTTTGTTTTAAATCAACATTCTCTTTTAAAACAAAATCTACTTTTGAAGACAAGTTCTCATTTTTCTTCAAAAGAACATGGCAATCATTTTTAGATTTTAAAAAATCATTTTCTTTAAGTGCAAGATCAAGTTGAGATTTTAATGAATCCCTCTCATTAGTAATCTCCTCTTTTTCTTGCAAAACAATGTCAAGTCTAGCAATCAAATTTTATTTTCATTGTTAATGCCTAGACTTTTCTTTTTCAATAAATTATATTTTTCTATTAATTTTTCACACACAATAGAAAGTTCTTCATTCAAAGCATGGGCATCAATATGATCATTTGAAGAACTAGCATCATCATCACTATCTAATGGAGTTTCCGAGTGTACCTCAAGGGAGTCATTCCCTTGGACCATGAAGCATTGTGAATCAGATTCTCCACTAGACTCCTCTTCTTGGATTTGTACTTGAAGCTCGGAGGTGGTGGTTGTTGTCAACTTGTTCCACACTACAAAAGCGGAATCAAGATTAGAAACATGCATAAGATATTCTTTTGAAAGCGTGCTTCTAATGGCCTCAAGGGCTTGTGCATTGGCCCCTATATGATTGCTATCACTAAGGAAGGATTCCTTGGTAATGGCAAGGTAAACTTTATGACCTAGGGTTTGTAAGTAAACAGTCATCCTAATCTTCCAAACATGAATGTTGGAAGGGTCAAACATAGGTGGGGTCATGAAGGCCATGGTAAACTATATGAGTGTGCAAACACGCAAATGCAAACAATAGATTAGCAACCAAATGGATCTCACTCCTAGGATGTTAAGCCTAATATCAGGAGCACTAGCTCTGATACCAATTGAAAAACACCTAGAGGGGGGGTGAATAGGTGTAAGTGCTAATTTAGAACTAAATGCAATACTATGTGCGCTAAATGCGGAAGCTAATGCAAATCTTGCAACACACTTAGTACAATCAACAAGTGTAGCCGAATTCCCCGTGAAGGGCTCTGGACTAACTCCTCTTGATTCCCCTTGAATGGGTTGAGGTGCTATGTGAAGCTCTTGTTGATTAGGTACAAGTGAGGCACACACACAATCAAGCCAAGCATATAAGAGTGAATAGCAATATGAAATAATGCAAGGCAATATGAAATATGCTCAACACAAGCAAATATGATATGAAATGAAGTATGGTGCTTTGCACAAATGTAAAGAGAGAGAGTTTAGAGACAAGTGGACAAACGCAAAGTCCAAGATATGTTTCGAGGTTCGAGCACCTTGCTCTACATCCCCGCCTACACCACCGTGTAGGATTTTCAATCCACTATCTCCCACCGAGGGAACCTCTACCGAAGAGGATTTGTTACAACACTAGGAGTACCAAACTCCTCTCTCAAACAACCACCTCACAACCGAGGGGTAGGCCCGTAGCCAACACAACAACCAACACCTCTACCGAAGAGGGTTTACAACCAAACTCCACCTCTCACTAGAGGGAGCAAACCAATCACCCGATCACCTCTACCTAAGAGGGATACAACAAGAATAAGGGTGTACAACAAGTGGTTCCAAAAGACCACAAACAATCTCTCTTTTCTTTTCTCTTTTTCCACAAAAAACAAGATCCTAATAGATTAGGATAGTATGATAGCTCAAGTGTGGAAACTAGGTGTTTTTGGAAATAAGCAACAAAGAAAAACTACTTGGGAAATCTCTTGTATATGATAGAAATAAAAGATCAAATCAAAATCCCAAAACCTAGTTCTCTTTGATTTTCCAAAAATCCAAAACAATAAAGTTTGAAAGTTTAAAGCACAAAACTCTTTTTAAAAACTCTTTTAAACACTTCAGAAAACTGAATTTTTTTCTCTTAGAAATCTTGGCCAAAATCCCCAAAGAGATGGGGTTTATATAGGCCCATCAGAAAACTAGCCGTTAGGCTGAGCTGGCAGCCTGACAGGCTAACGGTCGACCGGCCCGGTCGACCGCCAACGGTCAGAAATATGACCGTTGGGCAACTACGGTCGACCGGCCCGGTCGACCCAAACAAACAGAGAACTCTGCTCTCGACGCGGTCGACCGTCCCGGTCGACCGTCCCAGTGACTCCAAACGTGCACAGATTTGTGCACGTCGGTCGACCGGCCCGGTCGACCGACTTCACCCAAGTCGACTAGGTCAGGTTGACTAGTCGACTGATTGAAGCCTGGAACAGAAATCTGGGTCAGAAAATACTGTAAAATATTTTTCTAAAAATCTTTTAACACTTCTAAAAATCCACAAAAACTTGTTTTATCATTTTATATTGAAACATAAACATGTGATAAAAATTTCAAGACATATATCAATCATATCAATTCATTTTTGTATCTTGCCAATTTTATCAAAAACCAAAACTTGTATTTTTTCAAACTTGATTTTTCAACACATGAATAGCAATATCAAAATAAGTTTGTCTAGCAAGTTTAAAGCATGAATGTATATCTAGAACATATCTAATATACATAGGAATAAAATAAACTTGTTTTGATCTACTATTCATGAAAACCAAAATCCAAATCATGAAACGTGTGTGTTATGTGCACTTGAGCATATCAACTATACTAAGCTTTACAAATGGATCTAAACACACTATCTAAACTAGGATACCTAAGTCTTCTTGATGATCTTCATCTTCAAGTTGACTTGCTCCAAAACTCCATCCATGGGCTAGGCAATGTGTGATCTTGAAGCTTAAGCCCTGGAATCACTTGTGAAAGCTTCCAAACACCTTGTTGAAGCTAATCACCAACTAATATCTTGGTTAATGATCTGAAACTTAAACAACACAAGATAATTAGTAAACATAACTACATGAGTTAATCATCATCAAAACTAGGGTGGAAGGCCTTTGGGCCAACAGATCAAGCATGGCGTGTAGGAGCATCCACATTCCCGATCTACACTATGAATAAAAGGGCAAGCTAAGCTGACAAACGAATGGTTGTTCATCACCATAGGCCATCAAGAGCACTTACAATGGTGAAGCAATATTGAGGCTATCGAAGTCACTTGAATTACAAAAACATCAGAGGAAAGCAAATAAAAATAAGACTAAAGAAGAAAAAGAAACTTCGATTCGAATCAAATAACAATGAAAAAAAACTTACTTATACCGGAGTTACCCTCGGTACAAGATTGCTCTCATTCCTCCATGAAACTCTCCTCTCCTCTCAATTACATAAAGAAAAATAAAAATTACATTAAAAGAGAAAGAAGAATCTAGGTTAAACCTATACAAAAAATCTATTCTACTATCAGCTAAGTCGTTCTCTGTACACTGAGAATTTGCAGATATTTATAGTAAATATAGAACGGGGGAGAGCATCTGAAGATAGGGCGAGTAAAATCTTACCAGACGGCCTTGGCCACATCTAGGGGGAGAAAGTGTCTGGTCTGATCTTTTATCCCTTTTTCCAATTGAATTTTTTGTTTAATCTTCTGATTTCAGTGATATCCTCGTTGATATTCGGTTAACCGATTTTATTCACCAAAATTTGAATTTAATCAACTGGATTTGGGATCATCCTCCTCTAACCAAATAGATCTAGTTATATTTGACTTTAACTGGTATTTATTTGATTTTATCCTATTTCTTCTCATGATTATCTTCTGCAAAATAGACATTTAAGACAAGAAAATTAGCAGCTTTATTACACGATAAATATAGGAGTGTAATGAAAAGAATACAAAATACGTATACGATCACACCCCACGCCTATCTTTTGCTCGTCCTCGAGCAAAACAACAAAACTAAACCAAAGAAATTATTAGACCACTTTCGCAGGTTAGACGATTGCATTGAGCACATGCAACGAGTCGTTAAACCTCTAGGTTACCCCTAGAGGACGAGTTTTGTCTCGTGAGGGTTTTCAGTGGATTACAACCACAAAATCCAAAAAGAAATAAAAACAAAGTGTTAGTATTTTGAAAATACATTTTGAAAGATAAAAATATTTGAAGTATTATTGTAAAAATCAAGTAATGTATAAGTATCTAGGATTATCAAAACATAGTCATTCCTAAAATTAATCTCTATTAAAAAATTTGTCATCAATCAAGGTAAGGAGTCAAATTGTATTTCTCATTTAGTCTACCCTAAGTCATATACACCTTGTGACTGTGAAATTTCAACTCAGGGTTCTTTAACTCTAACTCTTATACTTTATATATTTTATTATATATGTATAATTTTTTCTGTTTGGTGGCATTATTCTATTTTTTTTATTAGGCTTTCTAATCTGCCTATGTAACGAGCTTATAGTCGGTGACTCCCAAACCGAATGATTTTAGAGCACTGGGTGAGAAAACACCCCAAGGACTTAAGGACTCGAGCAAATAAGACCATAAAACTAAAGATTTTATTATATGGATCACTTTTAGGCATGAATACTTATGCTTTATGAGGCACAAATCCCAGTTTAATCAGAGAATTTATATATATATATATATATATATATATATATATATATATATATATATATATATATATATATAAGGCATAAGAATCATTGTTTTTGAACCTTAAGTGTGTATGTGTATAAAACATGCATATTTTATCAAGGTAAAAATTAAGATTAAATTACTTTTTTAAATTTTCTTCCTAATTCTAAAAATTAAACAAATAATTTTATTTTGACCAAGTATAAGAAATCCTAATTATGATTCTCCTATTTCTTAAAATTAACTTAATTTCTTTGAAAAAATAGATCAAAATATTGTTTCTCTTTTCAAAAAGTTTTTAAAAGTAAAGAAAATGTTAAATTTTTTTAAATAAAAAGAAAACCTGTATTATATTAGAACCCTCCCCCACACCTATCTCATACATTGTCCTCAATGTATGAATAAATGCATAAGTGCATGAAAAAGAAGAAAGGGAAGGAAATTGTTACCTCAAGGTGGCGGTTTCTGGTGGTGGTCGGATTGGGCCAATCGTTTCTGCCCAACCTAAATGATATGGATTATCTTAGAACCCACCTTTATTGACCTCTTTTCTATTTTCATATTTACAATCCCCAATATGAATATGATCATGAATGATTCTATCATGAAAATCATTCCCTTTATATGACCAATCATGAAAAATCATCACGGAGTCATCCTGATCTATACCTATGTCCAAAAAAAGAATGTTGCTTGGTGAAATGGTTGACTTAGGCTTAAGAGTGATAGGTTCGAGAACCAATACTAACTCGAGAAAATCAACTTTGGGTTCGAGAGTCGATTTTGGTTTAAGAGTTGAGTCCAAATCAAAGAATCTAATTTCTCATTTTTTTCCCATCAATGGAATGTCTCTCCAAAATTGGTGATTCAATTTTTAGACATATGAGTACGGAAATAAATGTTGGCTCTAAACATGGTTCCAACTTAAGTAAGGATACCTGAGTCAACATAGATTCAAAAATTGGAATTGAATCACAAAATTGGGGATCGGGGTCACATTCACATTCAAGTTCAATTTCATTGAAATGAAAACTTGCCAATTTGTCAATGGGTTGACATTGGTCAAGTTCAAGATTTTGTGTTGAAATTATATCTTGGTCAAGTCTCCAAGACACCATGATTCTTGGTTTTCATTAATGGGCCTGTTTGGTTAAGGGTGGAAGTGAGGAAGTGAGGAAGTGGTAATAGTTCCCTTTGGAACTTGGAATTGGTTAGTAAGTTTTCCGGTGTTTGGATGTTGTTGGGAAGTGTGGTTTGAAAAATGTTATGTCTTTTCCAATGTTTGGATGGTAATGAAAAGTGGAAGTGGAAAAGTTGACCACAAAGTTGACCGCAAAATAATATTAAAATAAAATTTAATTAAGAAAAATAAAAAATGGACTGTAATTAGAATGCAAGTGAGATTTACATGACTAAAAAATTAACTATTTTATACTACAACTTATTACAAATGAGATTTACATGACCACAAAATTAACTGTAGCACTCTAGAAGTGAGGAAATGGTTGTGTAAAAGAGAGAAGAAAAAAGGAAAAGAGGTTTTCTTATTTCCTTTTCCGGTGTTTGGATAGATAGGGAAGTGAGCAATTATACTTCCCCATTTCCTTACTTCCGCCTACTTCCTTGCAACAAAACACGCCCAATATGGTTAGAGCAATCTGGAATGGTCAAATATGTGTTAGGTAGAGTTTTCTCATTTTCATCTTTTACTATGTTGATCAAATTACTCATTTGTGCTTTTAGCCTATTGATAGATTGGAAAAAATTATTTTCGGACTGAATCAGATTTTTCATACTCCTATCTGAGTCCATAGGTCTTCTTCTTGTTATGGGACTTGGAACATGGAATAAAGATCTTGGATTTGGGAGTCTTGTGGGAATTGTGAGAGTCCATCATTTTCAGCTTTTGTTCTTAGGACTCAATCATGGCTTCTATACTTTTCATCACCTTAAATTTTTCTTCTATGGGTTGACCATGACTAAAAAAATTAGAAGCTGAATGTTGGATTGGTGGTTGACAATATGACTTGGGGGAGTTGTATCCCCATTGACTCTGTGAAGAGTAGTGATGATTATTCCAGTCTTGTTCATAATATTGGGACTGAGGCATATATTGATTTAGATAAGACCAATCCGGCATACTACGTTGGTTAAAGTTATGATATGCCGGGTTGGTAATATCCAAAAAAGAGGTCGGGGTATAATATGGATTACCATTAAAATTGAAAAATTATTGTTATAAGTCATATCACACAAATGTCAAAAAATAAACAAATAAATAAACAAAAGAAAAATCTAGCCTAAGTTAGGGTATACCTTAGACCTAGACGACTCTTAACTGATTAGACTGTCCACCGGAAGTATATTGCAGAACCTGACCACAAGTTAATTGGTCAGATCGGGGTAAGATTGGTGGGAGCTATCCGCGCAAAAAGCAACGGGCCTAATTAAGTCAAACCACCAGCCCTTGGGGTTTTGGGCCCAATTCTTGACCTTTGACACCGATTTGGAAAGAGTCAACTTCTAATAACTTTCCCCCTTAGGTCAGTCTCCTATTTGAGTCTGAGATGTCCCTGAGGCTAACGTTTACTCAGTTTTAAATTAGGCTGGGTTAGTGAGTGAGGAGATTATTTTTGGGCTAAGAAAGAGTAATGACTTCCCCACCTTATTTTGTTTATAGGATAAACTCTTAATCATTTTAGTTCAGTGTACAAGTATATAGTAAAAATTGAATACACTCGAGGAATATTTATCACCCAAATGTGTTCATATATTATATGCTATGCACACGTATCTTTGCCCTAGTACTCTTCAATAGTAATGTAAAAAGTAAACGAATTAGACACTTGCCTAAATGCAAGTCTAAATCATTTTTAACATTTACAATCAACCATTTACTGTTGAGCTTAGAAACATGTGCAGAATAGGTTAAATAAGAAAATGAATTACTGTAGTAGCTAAATCTTTGAATTTCAAGCAATCTGCAAGAAATCACCGTTAGTCGTTCACCACAAATACTGAAAAAACGCGACTTTTGCCAAGTTTGTGTGGCACAATTATGGGCTCTGATGCTTTGCCTTCTTGGGTAGAGGCACAGAGTAGCAATATGTTCACTACAGCTCCTAGTTTCCAAATATTAGTCCCTGCACATAAAAACAGAGAAGAAAAAGTTAAAACCATTTAATGTAAATAAAAAAAAACTTACCGTTACTCCCCGGGAATGGCGCCAAAAATTTGATTGAGTCTAAACCTGCACACAGAAATACAAAATTTCAGAATTGATAATAGATAGTGCTAGGTACTCAATGCTACCGCTATAGCAATTGGCTATGTGGGTTTTGATCCACAAGGAGGGACTAGTGATAGAAGCGTTTAAGTAAATTCTTTTTCTTTTTTGAGTTTACAAAAACATGTTAGAAATTCTTCTCAGTTTTAGAAAAAGAAAACAAAAAAGTTAAGTTAGAAGATATGAAGAAGATAATAAAAGAAAAGATGGTAACGTTGTTGTTGTTGTTTTATTTACAAAAGAAAAGGAAAAACTAAATAAAGAGAAGAATATTGGTTTTGGAGTTGGATTCTAAACTAAGAATTAAAAGAAAGCTAAAAACACTTATTTTTCTCTTCAGTGCTCATATACCTTGGATCCGTCGTTTCGACTTACCTAGTCTTTGAAGGCGATCAAGTATGGCATGTAGGATCTTCCATGCTCCCAATCTACACTATGAATAAAAGGGCAAGTTAAACTAACAAAGGAATGGTTATTCATCACCATAAGCCATCAAGGGAACTTGCAATGGTAAAACAGTTTCGAGGCTATCAGATTCACTTGGATTACAAACACATCAGAGGAAAATAAACAAAAACTAGAGTAAAGAAGAAAAAGAAACTTCAATTTGCTTCAAATAACAATGAAAGAAAAGACTTAAACCGGTGTCACCCTCAGTACAAGCTTGCTCTCATTTCTCCATGAAACTCTCCTATCCTCTCAGTTACATAAAGAAAAATATAATTACATTAAAAGAGAAAGAAGAACCTAGATTAAACCTATACAAAAATTAATTCTACGCTCAGCTTAGTCGTTTCCTGTATACTGAGAATTTGCAGGTATTTATAACAAATACAGAACGGGACAGAGCGTCTGAAGACAAGGGAGGCAAATGCTCTGGATGTGGCAACTGGCCACATCCAGGGGGAGAACGTTTCTGATTTGATCCTTTCCTCTTTTTCCAATTGGATTTTCTATTTGATCTTCTCATTTTGACGATATCCTCTTTGATCTTTGGTTAAACGTGATTCACCAAAATCTAAATTTAACTAACTGGATTTGGGATCATTCTCTTCTAGCCAAATAGATCTAGTTAAATCTGACTTTAACTGGTATTTATTTGATTATCCTCTTTCTCTCCATGATTATCTTCTGCAAAATAGACATTTCAGACAAAAAATTATCAGATTTATTATACGATAAATGTAGGAGTGTAATGAAAAAGAATGCAAAATACGTGTACGATCATCATTAAACCAAGATCTAATCATTTTCTTTACCTCTATATATCTCTTAAAAGAACACAAACCTTAGAACTGCTCAAGTTGTTCAATCTTCCCAGTAGCAGCGCTTGACCAATCCTTCTCTCCAGAAGTTGCCATATTCTCCTTCCTCATCTTTTCCTTCAATCTACTCTTGATTTTGTAAGCTATTTTGTTTCTTTCTCTTTCATAATGTCTAGCGCTAAGAAATTCAAGTTGAACCTATTCTCTTCCACTGAAAATTTTGAATGCTATTTGAAAAATCCAAGGCTTTGCACAAGATTACTTAAGATTATCAGTGTTAGAAATAATTCGAGGAATATTTGTAAATTTTCCTAATTTTATATCTTATAATCTTGAATCTTACTTTAAACAAGCTAGTTTATTTGATCTCTTTACTATGGATTATAAGACTGTCTTATATGCATATTGGATCTATGTATTTTTCACAATCATATCTCTAATCCACAACATTAGAACTAATGTTGAGTCCCTTATCACTCTTGTGAAAGGCACTGAAATTGAATTTACCATCAAGAGTATTTGAAAGATCCTTCATATTCTATATAAATGACTTGATCTTAGTGAGATTGACGTGTCCAATGAAGAAATTTTGTATAAAATCTTCCTTCCGAATCAAGGACCTCCCATGACTAACAATAAACTTTAACCAACTGCTACATAGGTAGAATTTAAAAACCTATAATATCTGCTAAAAAACTGGTAGCTTTAACTGTTATTCTCATAATCTTGCTGCTTGTGCCTATGCTATCATGGGTGGACTTGAAGTTTAATTGGCTAGAATTATTTATAACCATCTCACCAAGCATCAAACCTCATTCTTTCCATGTGGTGCATTTTTTACTCATATCTTTAAAAAATTCCATGTTGATTTGTCTAGTGAAACAAATGTTGTTAGAGCCTTTGAAATATTTGATCATACTGTCCCTTTTAGAATGAAACTTCTCAATTTTCAATATCTTCCATCTATTTCCACTCAAGAAAACCCATCTTCTCACATTCCTCCTATTTTCGCTCATCACACTCCTCCTCCAAGTGAACCCCACACTATCTAAGGATCTCAATTCAGTGATGCCTGCTATAATATTTTCACTGCTTAAGTATTGTGTATCAAAAACCAACAAGCTTCTATCCATGAATCCCAATTAAGTCCTTCTTATGGAACAATTCACATCTATGCAAATTCAGATGGATCACATGTATGAAGATCAGCAATAAATTCTTCGTACCTTTCAAAATCAATTTCCACCACCTCCTTCCGGATCTGACGCATGAACGCGCTTATGGAATCGCTTTTTATGTGTTTTAGTTCTTGTTATGTTTCAAAAACTATATGTTTAAGCTTTTATTCTGATTTGTAATAACTTTATATTTCAACTCTGATGTGTAATAACTCTTATGTTCTGTACCCACTTTGTTTAAATGACTCTGTGATAAGTTTTATATTTAGAATATTTTGTTTATATTTCCTCTATATGTTTGTTCTCTTTTTATTAATGACAAAAGGAGAGAATTGTGTGTATCATATACTGTCCAACAAGCTTTATATTATCTAACAAGCTTTGATTTAGGGAGATCAATACTACTTTTAATTTAATATCCTATATTGCTTAAACTTCTTATCTATTTTATCATCATCATCAAAAAGGGGGAGAATATTGGATCATAATGAATTAGTCATGAACTACTTCATGTTTTTATGATAACAACTTTATAAAGTGCGTATATTGTGCTAACATGTTTTGTGCAGTATCTTATGGCTATTTATTGATGATCAAACTTGATAATGAACAATCAGAGGCTTTTACTTATGGAATCAAAAAATTGAAGGAATTAAGGAACTCATTTGGAGACATGTTTTTGTAATATGTGTAATTTGTCGTAGAAATCTTGTAGAAATCTTGTATAAGCCTTGAGATACACACAACAAGCACTATTAGTTGACCTATAGTGTAACGCCCCGATCCCGGCGATACGGGGACGTCACTGCAACGTATATACGTAGGTCAGAACTACCCTCCCGTATATACGCTAAGCATCAGTACAGACAAGAATCAGAGTACGGAAGCAAATGGTGCATTATACATTCCAACACATATATATACAATCACAGAGTTATCACCAGAGGTGATGAATATTACAATAATATAACATCACAGATATGCGCAAATGCGGGAATACAAAAATGTATACAATATATGAACTGTATAAAAGGGAGCTCACATACAAGTATGCAAGGAACTGTACAAGTGAAGAGTATAAAAGAGCACTCACGAGTTGCTAAGAGGAAACTCGAGAGGCATACAGGGGGCCTGGAAGGATGTGGCTCTGAAAGTTCGGCTGAAGATCCACGCTACCGCTACGCTACTCTGAACAGCAACTGGGAGAATCCACCCGCTCCTAGCTCCATAACCTGGACGTGAGAATCCAGGGGAGTCAGTGAAACTCCCCAAGCGAGTAGGATACAAAGCCGGGTGGCGAGCCAGGAGGAACACAAGTATCAAACTCAGAAGACAGGAGGGTTAGAACACAAATGAAGTATATATATAAGAACAGGTATAACATAAGCATCATAAAACTCGAGCTACACATAATACTCATAAAACATGAAATCCGATATAAAGTCCGGGAAAAGCAAATACGGTAAGGCACAGCACAAATTCATAGCTATTTAAGATGTAGGCTTTGGTATGCGTCCCATTCCACATACCTCTACTTACAACTTAAAGAGCCGGTTATTATGACACTTTATTATTACTCGTCTTACCCATATATCTAGGTATGTGTCTCGGTGTACGGCCAACTCACATACATCCATATATAAGCAAGTCGAGGTTGTTATTGGAAACAGCGGTTGTATCAACGAACTATGTTTACAGTGGGTCCCGTGCATGCCCGGGACCACGGTCACAGGGTGTTCCGTTGCATGGTAACGGAACCAGCCGCGAGGCCTATCAGGAGGGACTTATGTATGCCCTATCAATCAGGAATAAGGGAGCCAGCTCTCCCCTCGGTCCCCTGGAGTACCACAGGTCAGACCGGATATATAGTGCACAACCTAATGCCACTGTAAACACGAACACATATCGATATCCGCATGTTTCCCCCGACCCAATACAAGTTGGTCCTTTTTAGGATTTATTAGTTTAATTATCACTTTACGGGAATAACAGGAAATGGACATGATCAGGAATGAGGAGTACATAAGTACTATATAATCAGGTCTCTGCATGTAAAGCAGGAAAACAGGTCACTGATCATGACACAGAATCATAAGTCAAGGTCCCCGTAAAGATGATAATCACAAGTCAAGTCATCATGCTGGGTGTCAAGTGATAGCATGACAGAGTGGTGATATTTAGTAAACAACCAAGCATATCAAGAATGGATAGTAGTCAGGTAAGTCATGACATAATAAAAGGGGTCTTGCCAAATAGTGGCATGGCAGGTGGTTAGATGATAACACAGTTGCCAAGTGATATACATATGATAAATGGTAGCACATACTGACAGGTCTAAAATAATGCCAAGTGGTAATGTAAAAGCAATGGTCCAAAGTCCAACAAGTCCAACGACCACGAAGGGTCGGCCACGCATAGCATAAAGCAATAAAAGATATAAAGCATGAAATACAACACATGAAGACTAGAGCGAGAATACTATCATAATCAATGGAATGGTAAAGCAAGAGGGTAGCGAGTGAGAACACTCGCCTGAACCACCAATATACCGAAATATCCGAAATCCACGGAAGCTCGGGATGCGCCATAACCTGTGATATAAATATGTAGAGTGAAGAGGAGAGGGAAAGAGAGAAGGGTAAGATGAGGTTTGTCAAGTGACAAGTCAAGTAATACTAAGATATGATATAAGTCTAGAGGGTAAGGTTCATATTCAAGAAGGAAATCAACTAAGACAGATGGCCAAAGTTAGTCGACTAGGTGGAAGGGTTAGTCGACTAATAGTGGTCACTAGTCGACTAACAGTTTGAGTTAGTCGACTAGAACTGGGTTCCAGAGAGTTGGGATTCGGTTTCAGGGAATAGTTAGTCGACTAGGTTAGGAGGGATAGTCGACTAATAATGATCTTAAGTCGACTAACAGATACTTAAGTCGACTAAGTCTGTGATACAGAAAGTTGGGGTTTCTGTCTCAGGATAAATTAGTCGACTAGGGAAGAATGGGTAGTCGACTAATAGTCTATACTCGACTAATAATATAGTCAAGTCGACTAGGGCCGAGAGTTAAGGTTTCTGGTTTCAAGCAAGGTTAGTCGACTAGGGTCAAGAGTGTAGTCGACTAAGGGTCTCTAGTCGACTAGGAAAATAGGTAAGTCGACTAATACTGTGTTTCCAGAAAAGGTTAAGTTTCAGCTAAGGGTTTCTAGTCGACTAGGTTCTAGGTCAAGTCGACTAATCGTCTGGAAACAGCAATCAGAACAGATTTCTAGGGTTGGGTTTGATGACTAAATAATCAAGGATTTAAAGACATAATTGAACATGATATGTGAACTTAAGCATGCTAAGAAATAACCAAGTCTTGGTGATGAAAATTACCTACCAAAAGAGATGGTTGATGATGGAAGTTGACGATGAAGAAAAGGTGGAGTCTTTGATGGAGTTGATGACCTTGGTGGTTGTTTCCATGGTGATGAAGGAAGAAGAAGATGAAGCTAGGTTGGAGAGGTGGTGGTGGTTGCCTTGGTGGAGATGAAGGAGATGGAGGTGGTGAAAGCTAGGGTTTGGCTTTTGGTGAAGAGAAATGAAAAAAAAGGGATTGAAATGAAAAGGAAATGTATATATAGGATTTGGATTTTGTAAAGGGAGTTGTAATTAAATGAAAGGGGAGGGCTTAATTGCAAAGTGGAGGTGAGGTGAGTGTCCCTCTCTTGGCCACTTGGCCGGCCATGGGATGAGGGAGAGAGAAGTGCATTTAATGGGGTAGGTGGGAGTTGGTGGAATAAGAAAAAGAATTTGGAATTTTGAAAAATAGGAAAAGTGTGTGGTGGAAGTTAAAGGAAAGGAAAGAAAGAAAATAGGAAATGGGAAAGAAAATGGAAAAGGGAAGAAATTCTCTTGGAATAGAAAATGAAAATAATGGAAGTGGCGGCTTCCCGGGATTCAGTAGTAGATACAGAAATCTTTCGGGAAAATACCGGAATCGTCCGAAATTCAAGTATCTCGGAACGACCCGAAATAATTACCAAAAATCAATAATAATATATAAAGACCAATAGTGAAATCCGTTTGAAGAAATACTTTATAGTTTTAAAACTAAAAATCCTGGAATCAATAATTTACCGACTCCGTTGGAATTTTCATAAAATCGTAAAATCCTCAGAAAAAGAATGTAGGTAGAAAATATGATTCTAAGGAATAATGTCTAAAGAATCATTTAGAAATTCTAAACCGTTTGAGAATTAAAAATCCAGGAATCGGTCAGCGGCACTGGCCGACACCGGTTTTGAAGACTTTCGTTTTGATTCCAGAAAAATCTAGAAAATCATAGAAAATATATAATAATGGAAAATAATATTTAAAACTAAAATCGGTCAATTCTAATTATCAGAATGTCTAAATCGAGTAACACTCTAGGATCGGGCCTTCGGTTCAGACTAGGGCTGACTCCGAATCCACGAATCCAAATCCAAGACAAAACAGTCATAAAAGAAATTCATAATACAGAATAAATACAGGAAACAAATCGAAAAAATACGACCGAAAATCTGAATACGCAACTAAGTACGTATTCCGGGAACGGGGTATTACAATCCACCCACCTTACAAAAAATTGCGTCCTCGCAATTTCGTTAAGGGGTAAATTGAATACAAAGGGGACAAGGGTGGAATCTATACCAATTAAGATATGAAGCACTATAGGTAGGGCTCTCAAGTCAACTGAATAATAATCATACTCTGCATTTCCGGCTGATGATGTCGTGGCTGTGTAATAAATCTTTAGAATAATGCTGAATAATACTGATGATGTCGTGGCTGTGAAATAAAGAAAACCCCGAAAATCCTGAGCATAATAAAGAAGACCGATAATTAAGAATCCAACTGCTGTCCTCTGAAAGATAGCCAGATCAAGATCGATCTGGAGAATACCAAGCTTCATAGAATTGGCCGAAGAGATCACATAATAGCTTCCTTCTGAACCAGCCACTACCTCTCTAGTCTAGTCATATCTTAAAATAGTATAAGGCTTCATAAAACCAAAACATAAAACCAAAACAGGGAAAGGATAGGAGAGACTAGGAATCAAAGGAAAGATATTCAAGGAGGGATTAGAAATCAAAGGAAAGATAGCCAAGAAATAGATAACTCTGCACTTGCAGTTGGAATGTATAACCAAGACTCATGTATTCCAGTTGTAAATCTCTTTACCATTGATTTGCCTTCTGGACGTACTGAGGAGGTTAGAGCCTAAGCTCTGATACCAACCTGTAACGCCCCGATCCCGGCGATACGGGGACGTCACTGCAACGTATATACGTAGGTCAGAACTACCCTCCCGTATATACGCTAAGCATCAGTACAGACAAGAATCAGAGTACGGAAGCAAATGGTGCATTATACATTCCAACACATATATATACAATCACAGAGTTATCACCAGAGGTGATGAATATTACAATAATATAACATCACAGATATGCGCAAATGCGGGAATACAAAAATGTATACAATATATGAACTGTATAAAAGGGAGCTCACATACAAGTATGCAAGGAACTGTACAAGTGAAGAGTATAAAAGAGCACTCACGAGTTGCTAAGAGGAAACTCGAGAGGCATACAGGGGGCCTGGAAGGATGTGGCTCTGAAAGTTCGGCTGAAGATCCACGCTACCGCTACGCTACTCTGAACAGCAACTGGGAGAATCCACCCGCTCCTAGCTCCATAACCTGGACGTGAGAATCCAGGGGAGTCAGTGAAACTCCCCAAGCGAGTAGGATACAAAGCCGGGTGGCGAGCCAGGAGGAACACAAGTATCAAACTCAGAAGACAGGAGGGTTAGAACACAAATGAAGTATATATATAAGAACAGGTATAACATAAGCATCATAAAACTCGAGCTACACATAATACTCATAAAACATGAAATCCGATATAAAGTCCGGGAAAAGCAAATACGGTAAGGCACAGCACAAATTCATAGCTATTTAAGATGTAGGCTTTGGTATGCGTCCCATTCCACATACCTCTACTTACAACTTAAAGAGCCGGTTATTATGACACTTTATTATTACTCGTCTTACCCATATATCTAGGTATGTGTCTCGGTGTACGGCCAACTCACATACATCCATATATAAGCAAGTCGAGGTTGTTATTGGAAACAGCGGTTGTATCAACGAACTATGTTTACAGTGGGTCCCGTGCATGCCCGGGACCACGGTCACAGGGTGTTCCGTTGCATGGTAACGGAACCAGCCGCGAGGCCTATCAGGAGGGACTTATGTATGCCCTATCAATCAGGAATAAGGGAGCCAGCTCTCCCCTCGGTCCCCTGGAGTACCACAGGTCAGACCGGATATATAGTGCACAACCTAATGCCACTGTAAACACGAACACATATCGATATCCGCATGTTTCCCCCGACCCAATACAAGTTGGTCCTTTTTAGAATTTATTAGTTTAATTATCACTTTACGGGAATAACAGGAAATGGACATGATCAGGAATGAGGAGTACATAAGTACTATATAATCAGGTCTCTGCATGTAAAGCAGGAAAACAGGTCACTGATCATGACACAGAATCATAAGTCAAGGTCCCCGTAAAGATGATAATCACAAGTCAAGTCATCATGCTGGGTGTCAAGTGATAGCATGACAGAGTGGTGATATTTAGTAAACAACCAAGCATATCAAGAATGGATAGTAGTCAGGTAAGTCATGACATAATAAAAGGGGTCTTGCCAAATAGTGGCATGGCAGGTGGTTAGATGATAACACAGTTGCCAAGTGATATACATATGATAAATGGTAGCACATACTGACAGGTCTAAAATAATGCCAAGTGGTAATGTAAAAGCAATGGTCCAAAGTCCAACAAGTCCAACGACCACGAAGGGTCGGCCACGCATAGCATAAAGCAATAAAAGATATAAAGCATGAAATACAACACATGAAGACTAGAGCGAGAATACTATCATAATCAATGGAATGGTAAAGCAAGAGGGTAGCGAGTGAGAACACTCGCCTGAACCACCAATATACCGAAATATCCGAAATCCACGGAAGCTCGGGATGCGCCATAACCTGTGATATAAATATGTAGAGTGAAGAGGAGA
The DNA here is from genome assembly GCA_038442645.1 of Agave tequilana. Taxonomy (NCBI): domain Eukaryota; kingdom Viridiplantae; phylum Streptophyta; class Magnoliopsida; order Asparagales; family Asparagaceae; genus Agave; species Agave tequilana. The sequence goes on from JAVJIF010033593.1 coordinate 49,371, forward strand.
GGGAAAGAGAGAAGGGTAAGATGAGGTTTGTCAAGTGACAAGTCAAGTAATACTAAGATATGATATAAGTCTAGAGGGTAAGGTTCATATTCAAGAAGGAAATCAACTAAGACAGATGGCCAAAGTTAGTCGACTAGGTGGAAGGGTTAGTCGACTAATAGTGGTCACTAGTCGACTAACAGTTTGAGTTAGTCGACTAGAACTGGGTTCCAGAGAGTTGGGATTCGGTTTCAGGGAATAGTTAGTCGACTAGGTTAGGAGGGGTAGTCGACTAATAATGATCTTAAGTCGACTAACAGATACTTAAGTCGACTAAGTCTGTGATACAGAAAGTTGGGGTTTCTGTCTCAGGATAAATTAGTCGACTAGGGAAGAATGGGTAGTCGACTAATAGTCTATACTCGACTAATAATATAGTCAAGTCGACTAGGGCCGAGAGTTAAGGTTTCTGGTTTCAAGCAAGGTTAGTCGACTAGGGTCAAGAGTGTAGTCGACTAAGGGTCTCTAGTCGACTAGGAAAATAGGTAAGTCGACTAATACTGTGTTTCCAGAAAAGGTTAAGTTTCAGCTAAGGGTTTCTAGTCGACTAGGTTCTAGGTCAAGTCGACTAATCGTCTGGAAACAGCAATCAGAACAGATTTCTAGGGTTGGGTTTGATGACTAAATAATCAAGGATTTAAAGACATAATTGAACATGATATGTGAACTTAAGCATGCTAAGAAATAACCAAGTCTTGGTGATGAAAATTACCTACCAAAAGAGATGGTTGATGATGGAAGTTGACGATGAAGAAAAGGTGGAGTCTTTGATGGAGTTGATGACCTTGGTGGTTGTTTCCATGGTGATGAAGGAAGAAGAAGATGAAGCTAGGTTGGAGAGGTGGTGGTGGTTGCCTTGGTGGAGATGAAGGAGATGGAGGTGGTGAAAGCTAGGGTTTGGCTTTTGGTGAAGAGAAATGAAAAAAAAGGGATTGAAATGAAAAGGAAATGTATATATAGGATTTGGATTTTGTAAAGGGAGTTGTAATTAAATGAAAGGGGAGGGCTTAATTGCAAAGTGGAGGTGAGGTGAGTGTCCCTCTCTTGGCCACTTGGCCGGCCATGGGATGAGGGAGAGAGAAGTGCATTTAATGGGGTAGGTGGGAGTTGGTGGAATAAGAAAAAGAATTTGGAATTTTGGAAAATAGGAAAAGTGTGTGGTGGAAGTTAAAGGAAAGGAAAGAAAGAAAATAGGAAATGGGAAAGAAAATGGAAAAGGGAAGAAATTCTCTTGGAATAGAAAATGAAAATAATGGAAGTGGCGGCTTCCCGGGATTCAGTAGTAGATACAGAAATCTTTCCGGAAAATACCGGAATCGTCCGAAATTCAAGTATCTCGGAACGACCCGAAATAATTACCAAAAATCAATAATAATATATAAAGACCACTAGTGAAATCCGTTTGAAGAAATACTTTATAGTTTTAAAACTAAAAATCCTGGAATCAATAATTTACCGACTCCGTTGGAATTTTCATAAAATCGTAAAATCCTCAGAAAAAGAATGTAGGTAGAAAATATGATTCTAAGGAATAATGTCTAAAGAATCATTTAGAAATTCCAAACCGTTTGAGAATTAAAAATCCAGGAATCGGTCAGCGGCACTGGCCGACACCGGTTTTGAAGACTTTCGTTTTGATTCCAGAAAAATCTAGAAAATCATAGAAAATATATAATAATGGAAAATAATATTTAAAACTAAAATCGGTCAATTCTAATTATCAGAATGTCTAAATCGATTAATACTCTAGGATCGGGCCTTCGGTTCAGACTAGGGCTGACTCCGAATCCACGAATCCAAATCCAAGACAAAACAGTCATAAAAGAAATTCATAATACAGAATAAATACAGGAAACAAATCGAAAAAATACGACCGAAAATCTGAATACGCAACTAAGTACGTATTCCGGGAACGGGGTATTACATATAGGCTTATCATATCACCTAATATATGTTAGATTAAACTTAGAATCAGAATATCAAGTTTAGTTGACAATTGGAACTAATATGCTAGTTAGTCAGCTTATTATTTCTAATTAGTCAACTAATAGACTTACCTAGTCGACCGCTGATATCAAACCGAAACTTATTTATTCTCTATCAACCTCACTAGTCGACTAACCCATTACTCCAATCGACTATTGAGCTCTTACAGTAACTTGGTGTTTTCAGTCAGACATGATTAGTTGACTAATATTCAGTCGGCTCATAGTTCAACATCACTAGCTAGTCGACTTATGACTATTGCCTCTTGACTATTGTGTGTAACATACACTTGATTAGTCGATTAACCACTTCTTCTAGTCGACTAATCTGGCAGTTTATAGATGTTGTTGCTCTGATCATTTGATACCTATTCCCTCCAATCTAACAGCTATATTTTTGAGTTTTGAATTATTCAATAACTAGTTTACAGTTGCCAATTCACTTATAAGTAGAGAGGTACCCCTAGACATTCAAAACACATAGTTTATTCTAAGTTATTGACTTCTAAAAGTTCTGAATTCTGTCAAGAAAACTTTTCACTCTCATTTTGCCTATAAACACTTCCATATGACCTGTTAGGTAAAACCAATAGATATATTCTATAAGTCACTGCAAAGAACCACTTGCACTCCACATTCAAGGCTTATAGTTTGCAAAGTGTAATCTATAAGGAGAAATGTCTTCTCGATGTAGAGAAGAGGTGTGCAAAATTGACAAGGCCGATGTCATTTGGTATACACGTGTTGATTTTGTAGTTTTCAAAATCAAGGCTAAGGAAAATCTCAAGCAGGTTGTTTGGGGATTGGATGTAGGTCAAGAGGACCAAACCAAAATATACTTTCTTGTCTTTGTGATTGATTTTCTGGTTTGTTGTTATTTACTGTGATTATATTTTATATTTTTCAAGTTACTAACATTTCTTATTAAGTTTATTTTAAACACTATTCACCCACCTCTAGTGTTTGAGTTGCCTATATTGATTCTACATTTCAGGAGGTTAAAGACAATTTTCCCATTTCTTTTTTTGCTTGAGATTCTCTTTTTTTCAATTTAACGGTCTAAAATTTCTTTCAAAGGAATGCTTTTTTATATGTATATAGTATAGATAGATAGATGTAAATTAGATTTATAGGTGTTATTTTACATTAGACTTTACTAGTAATTTCAAATATATTAAATCGATTTAGAAAAGTAATCCAATTAATTATAATGGGGCAAATTGAACATTTGAAAGTTTAATATTTTAATAATTTATTATTCATACTTGCTTATTCTAAGCGTATATTAGTCTATCTAAATCTAGCTTGTAAGTGTCACTATAACATAGTGCTAAAATCTCTTTGCAGTAGGGAAGAGGTCTGAGATTTAAATCCCGCTTGCACTAAGCTATGACATATATACCAAAAGAAATAATAAAAAAAACAAAAAATCTAAATCTTAAGAAAAAATAAAAAAATTTGCATACATTTGTTTTTTTTGGGGTACACCGGGAGGCTCAAGCTCTCCTAATCAATCTACACCCTATCTTGTCGGCTCAAACTAGGTCCTATAGCTTCCTATCAAGCGTAGTATTTTCAACATCAACCTCGCCAAAATTTATATACATTTCTTTCTACACGTTTCTTTGCAAAAATCTAAATAGAACTTGTCTATGTGTCTAAAATTTAATATTTCGGTTTCTTTGATATGGGGTAAAATTACAATTGGATTTCTTGAGAATTTAAAAGATCCCCAAGTTAGCAACCAAAAAAGTGAGAGGAACACAATGATTTGAAAATTCGTACTAGAAGCTAGCTACAAAATTAAATTCAACGAATTTAAGGTGGTTGGATAGAGGTGTCAAGAGATCGAGTTTATGCTCGTTTCTGCAAAATCTAAATTTACTATAAATTTATATGATTCACCCACAAATCTGAACCCTCTAAAAAAAAAAACTCTAGAAATCCACTTGAGAATCTAAGAGTAATTTTTTATTAAATTTGGATCTAGACTAGACCATCCAAATCTAATATTTTTCTTTAAATACGATAATTTTAATCAGATATAAATTTGTAAAATAGTATTTCTCAAATATATGTTGTAAAATATTAATAAACATATCTAAAAGTGGCCAAATAATACTATATAAATTATGTTTAGAAAGAAAGAAGATCATTTACAGTCACTGGTCTAACTTAACTAAATTATAAAAAATATTAATCACGTTACTGGATTATTGGGTTTGGTGCGTTTGGATACAAAAAAATGGATCTATTTGCAGAATCCAAGTTATTGGATATTATTTTAAGGATCCAAACCCGCAAATTCGGGTCGGATCGGGTTATCGAGCCTCGTTATGCCAACCGCTTACCATAATTAATCCTTATCATCTGGTACATAAAGGAGAAAGTACTTCACTTTTCTCTCTGCGAGAAGGGAATAAAATTAAAAAGAAAAGAGAAAAAATCGAGAAAGAGAGGAGAGAGATCGAACCCTAGATCGGCGAAAATCGATAAGGAAAAGCACCGGAAGCGGCCGATCCATTCGGATCGAGCGGCGGGAGACGACCAGAGCAGGAAGAAGAGGAAGGAGAAGCCGTCGTCAATGGCGTCGCAGCCGCAGGTTAGGGCTTCTCACATCCTGATAAAGCACCAGGGATCGAGGAGGAAGGCATCGTGGAAGGATCCCGAGGGCCGAATCATCAGCGCGACGACGAGGGAGTCGGCGGTCGAGCAGCTCAAGGCGCTCAGGGAGAAGATCACGTCGGGCGAGGAGAAGTTCGAGGACGTCGCCGCCAAGCACTCGGATTGTAGCTCCGCCAAGCGCGGTGGCGATCTAGGTCAGTTTTAAACATCTGTTGTCAATCACTAGGGTTTTGTAAAAGTTAGGGTTTGTAAGAGCAATTGAGTCGTTTGATCAATTTTTTTGCTTTAAGTGCCTTAGTTGTTAATTTATTGAAGAATAAAGTTGTATTCTTTTCTTCTAAACATTAAGAAAAATTCAATTTGTATACATGCATGCAAGCGTTTATAGATGTAAGCAGATTTTTGGACATGTATTGCTGCTGTTGAATGGTAGTTCTAGAAATGAAAATGCGGAGAGGGGATATGGGGCTTTGGATGATGATTTTCTTTTCTTTTCTTTTTTGGTGCATTTTGGTATATTCATCTATGTATGCATGCGGTTTCTTTAGCAATTAGGTGATTGATCTTGTATGATTTGGTTATTGTATGATTCGGTTATTGAGCAGGAGATTTAGGATTGTCCCTAACATAGATATTTCTAGAGCTGAGCTGTTTTAATTGATAGTGTGCTTGTAGGAATATAATGTTTCTGTTTTGAAACATAATTGCAGTGCTATGCATGCATGCTTAGTATCTTTACTTTTATTTCAAAAACTTAATTATGAAGATGGTGTAAACACAGAACTTCTTGAAATCAATGTACCAACTGAAGAATTCCCAAGATGTAATGGAGCTGACCGAAGACGAATAGATGTGTGATGGTTGCTGGAACACCTCTCCTCAATTGAGTGTTAAAAGAGCAGCAGCTTTAAACAAGGGGCGTATTCAGATATATATGGTTCGGACTTGGGACCCTATTTAACCCCGCATATGCCTAAGTCTTGAGCCCAAGACTAAGTGGAGTGGGATCTAGATCAAATAGATGAATGATCCAACCTACATATTTGCAATCGTAATTTCTAGAGAGCAGTTCTTAGCATTCTTCAATTAGCCCAATGGCATCTCTGGATTTTTATCAACTCATGTCTCTTGATTCTTCCATTAATTCAGGAGTCAAAGCATGTGCCATTAGTCAGTCCACTCTTCCTTTGAAACATGTGGTACAACTAGTATCTGTCTCAATGTTGGGTGCCTTTTTTTTCCGTTGCATGGTACGCTCCTAGTTAGTTTGCTGCATTAAGTTAAGTGGGCAATAGATTTTGTTTATATTTTATACTAGATAACATGCTAATTATCTGTTTTGAATGGACATATAATGCAAATTGTCAGAATCCATTATGCTGGTGATTGAATTAAGCATATTCCCAATATGATTTTTGATCATGTTCAGCGCTGACTGTATGCTACTGGTCATTTGGAGAACCAGCAATATTGCTACATATCACAGTGATTAGCTATTTCAGCGTTGGACACTTGGACTAGATGAATGACAAGGACCAAATATTTCTTACTTATCAATCCTTCCCATTGTATATTTTATTATTTGTTTTCCTTCTCTTTTTGCCTCTCTTTTTAATGTGTTGTCCCGTCCCTCCTCAACCCACCTTCTTGTCCTCCCTACAGTAGCTTTCTTCGTCCTCCATGCCTTTAACACCCCCCCCCCACCCAAAAGCCACCCTTTCTCTATGACCGTCATCAACTTCCTTAAAACCCCACTGATGCTTCTTCAACCTTGCTTCCATCTTGTCCAGTCTTATCTTACATTTGACCTTAAGATTACACTATGCCCACGCTTGCCCCATGGAGATGCATCTAGTTTCCCTTTTATTCTTTCTCCTGTTCATACGCAAATGCTGCTCAAAGTCATCAACTGATCACGGATCAAATTCTTAAATTTGGATCCAAATACGTACGAATTGTATCCTGTTTTTCAGGACGTTGGGATTTATAACTTGGTGTCTTGCAAGAATTCGATAAAACTCTATGATCTAAAACCCCACGTTGTAATTACTCTTTTAATTTGTTTTTTTACTTTGCGTCTGAGCATGGATCTCTTTATTGACATAGGTCTCTCTCTCTCTCTCTCTCTCTCTCTCTCTCTCTCTCTCTCTCTCTCACGCACGCATGCACAACACCCCGCCTCCTCCTCCCGACCCGATGGTTTATGCAAGTAATGGGACTTTGAGTAGTGGGACTTGACATGAAACATGTTGCCAGGCTAAAATGCTTTCATGCTTATATCAACCTAGAGTTTCAAAGTTCGTAGATTGTTGAATTTATTTGTTATAGTAAACCTCAAGTTCTTCTATTGATATACTGTCAAAACAGTCGCACCAAATGAAGGATGATTCCAGTTCAAAGTGTTTTAGACATTTTAATTGAAGTATCCTTCATTTCCCTTTTTATTATTAATGGATTCATGACTTGCAATACAATTTCCTTTTCGAGCAGGAGGAATATTATTAGCTACCTCTCAGCCAGGCAACTAAATCATTACTGAATTTACATGATACACATGCATCTTTTTGCAGAAATTCTGTATGTATATTTGTATAACAGTATCTAATGTTCGGAAGTGTTCCCTTATTGGGTTAAGGATGTATGTACCTCTCAAATTATCTTGACAACCAAAACCCTGGAATATTACTATCATCTGCTTTGGTGATGGTTCAATATCGCCAATTTTTACTCCAATACTATAAGACCAGTTCAGGATGACAAAATTTATTGCTTGTTCAGAAGAATGCCATCCCGTCACTATACTGTAGATTGCCAGATTTTCCAACCTTTTCCTTAAAGTTTCATGAATAATTCTTTTGAGATAACAATAATGATTTAATAGTCTGCATTCTTTATGGGTTATTTATCTCAGATTCTCAATTATGTAGCATTGTAGTTTATTTTGTGTTAAAGGGAAACACAATGGTGTATGGCTCTTTAGTTATATATCATGCCTCAAAGATTAATGTAATTCCTTCTAGCAAATCTTTTTCTCTCACCTAATATTTTTGGCGTTTTCTCAATTAGGATAATTCTGAAGTTGCTTCGCAATTTAAACTGCTCATAAAGTAGGTGTTGGTAGCAGCAACTGATGTCCTAGGATTTAATTCCTCTCTTTCCCATAATTTCCTTAATTGGAATCTAGCACCAACTTGTTGGCGTCATCTGGCCTTGCATTGTAAAAGTTTCATCTATATTCTTATGGAGCCTTCTCAGTTTAGTCTTTTGCTTCATAGCCAACTATATTTTCATGCAAAGAGCTTAGGTGGAATGAAGATCAAGATAATTTATTTTTTCATTTACTTGTGGCCAAGGGTCTTGCAGACTTTCTTCCAAGCTTAGGAGATCTTTGGTGGTTGCTTTTTCATTGCATGAAGTCTAGATGTCTGACCAGTAAGATCAATTAACAACTTAACATTAAGAGAAATGTTTTTGTGGAGGATTTGTTGCAGGTTGAAAACAGTCAATACTTATTCATCAAAGTAGACATACTTTAATCACTGAAAGTGGGAAGAAAAAGAAAAAGGAAAAACGAATGTGTTTTAGACATTAAACTGGGTTCTGGTGGAGAAATCTCTGCAAACTTTGGCTGTATGTATACTTATGTATTCATTGTTGTTGAATGCATTTTAGTCTAACACAGATGTAAATCACTGCTTTAGCTCCGCACAGTGGTCAAGCATATCCGTGCTTTGTTATTCTTAATTGAAATAATGAAGATGAAAGTGTAACATCCAATAATGCAGCAATGATGTTTAAATGTGCTTGTGCAATACTGTCCCTTGCAGAGTGTAGATACTTGGCAAAAGCTTACAAAGCCTGTGGTTGGAAATTGAGATTAAGCAAGTTTTGGATTATAACGTCCATGGATTTAAGAACCCTAAATACGTTGACGGCCTAAATTATTAAAGCTCTCTTCAAACCTCTGTCAAGAATTTAACTATAGTGTGCACCCTAACTTTAGGCAACTTTTTATATTTTACCTTACTAAGCTAAAATTGTATAATTTTGTTAGAAATGGAAAAACATTTCAGAATTCCTTTGCAACTCAAACATCATCTGAGATTGATTCATGGGACCAGTTTCTGGAGTTTTGGCTGATAGAAACTAGAAAGTATTTCAATGATCTGTGAAGTTGGAGGTCACATATTACAATTAGATGTAAATGGGGATCTGTGAAAGGAGAATAGGTACAAGTGGGAGATAGTTTTCGGAAATTTAGCATAGAGTTAATGTGTTCTGTCCAAAATATTGTTTCAATTTTCAACTACTGCAATTCTACCGGTTTCAGTGATAACTGAGAACTGGACCCGTATGTCATTATTGACTATATTCTTGTTATCTTTTACCTATTGATTAAAGAGGATATATCATTATGTGTTTATGCTCGGAGAAAGCAGCATTAATTAATGTGGCAGTTATCCCTCATGCTAATTTGAAGTTGGGTGCGCCATTTGTGGGATGGGAAGAAATAAGCTCCTAACATCAAGATAGGAAGCAGAAGAAAGGGGCAAATAGGGGGAAACTTATTTGGTGCATTAGTTTTATCCTGTATATTCTGTAACGATGAAGATTAAGGCTCATCTCATGTAAAATTGAACATTTATGTAAAATTGAACATTTATATCTTCCACTTATATATTAACTGATTTGTTTATCTGCATGTAGCCACATATCATTATAGATTTATTCTGGTCTCTTACCGTTTATTCTTTGCCCCGCAGGTCGTTTTGGGCGTGGTCAGATGCAGAAAACCATTTGAGGAAGCTACCTTTGCTCTGAAAGTTGGAGACATTAGCGACATTGTGGATACTGACAGTGGAGTCCATATCATCCTGAGGACCGGTTGATTGTTGTGGATGTCTTAATTGTTTAAGCACTTTCTACGTCGTCCTGTCTTTGATACAGACCCCTTATCATTCTGTTCCATGGATCATCCATTCTTCTGTGTGATAGACTGATTGTGTTGGCTTTAAACATTAGTTTTTGGCGCTGTCATGACTGAAAACTTGTTGCCTAAGAACTGTCAACATTCTAATTTCTAAATGCGAAATGCTACATTGATGACATTGCTATGAATTTTGGAGTAATTATATTTGATTTTGTGTGATTGCTTTATGCCTCTAGTGCAAATAAGATGACTGCCAACGATGCATAGTATTTTTAATGATTAATGATTTGTACAATTGCATCAGTGTTCCTCAAATACTGAATCTCTGCTGCTCCAAATTAGTTACTGTTGGATAGAGCAGTATCCATGGACCCCTGCGCTTTATTTGGTTGGGTTGAGTTGAGTATCACTGCTTTGCATTCTTGGACCCTTCTATTGTTGCATTTATTTTACGTCAGCTGAACTCAAATTGAAAGGAGAAAAATGAAGGGAAATGAAACTGAAAGCAATCCCAGCTTGCTGATGAATTTTCATATAGCATAGATATGAGATTTCTACCATTGTCTGCCTTCATGGAAAGTGTTAAAGGTTGACACTTGATAGTCCTGTGACAACTTTTGTGATAAGTTTTGCATTGCAAACAATATATTAGATAGTACAAGTTGATCACACTTTTCCATTTGGGATTTTGGGTTTGAGCCTGGTAACATGATCTCCCACAATTTGGCCATGTCTCTTCTCTCAATTTTTTTCTTAAAAAATTTCTCTCAAAAAATTTGGCCATGTCTCTCTCGGCAGACGTTAGTCTTTTTTTTTTGGTTATCATTAGAGGGTTAAGGGGGAAGTTACCAACATTACCGGCGTGATGGAGCTCGGGAGGATTCGAACCACAGAACCTCCTCATCATGAGGAGGGGTGTGTGTCACTCGGCCCCGAGGGGAGCACAGACAATGTGCTGTGGATGTGAAGAAGTGGTGCCATCTGTTAGTGGGGGTGGTACCTCAGTGTTTAACTGTCCCTCCCTTCCTCACTCCAAGAGGCAAGAACCACATTTCATCGAACATATAGCAGCTGTTTTGGCCTCGAGTCCTTCTGAAATGACACACGTCTATCTCATTAATTTAAGTTAATAATTGGTGAAGGAGGGTATATTGCTCGGTTGTTTTGGTTAGGAGTGCTTTTAGTACTTTGTTGAGCAAATTGGTTAGAATTATGAAGTTTGCATGGTGTTAATTACTTCGAATTTCATAAATTGTATGTTTGTTATTTTTGCGCAACAAGAAAGAAATATGCTTGTTCATAAGAAACAAACAACCCCTATGTTTGTTATTTGTATGTCTTTTAATAAGAAATTCATTTTTGTCAGCAATTTTCCTATTTGTAGTGGTATTAGTTGCGAATTACATGAGCTCTTGTTTCTCCCTTAGTAATTTTGATAATTAGTTCATTATTTTTATAATTGGTGAAAGTGGGTATATTGTGGTTAGTTGCCCTTTTTTTTTTAGCACTTTGCTTGTTTGTGAAATATGGGTCATTGCTTCTAATTACAGGATTTATTTCTCTTCAAATTTGATTTTCTTTCTATATCTCAGTGCTGCTTATGTTAAATTTTCCAATCTGTTAAATTTGCAAGTTTATGATGCTAATGAATTCTAACTAAAATCAATAAGTGTGTGATGGTATTCTCAGTTTAAAGGATAAATTAGTTTCAATTAAAGGATAAATTAGTTAATTCAGTAGGCCAATATATATGAGAAATTGGAGTAATGGGGATGAGGAGGCAAATTGGAATGCAACTCTCTTCATATATCAGTCATTTCATAAAGAGCCAGTACAAAGGGGACTTTACACAGAGAACTTCAAAGTTAAGAGCAAACATTCAAAACATGAAGGACCTACGAGAAGACTAGAGCTCGAGTTGGAAGAAGAAACCATTTCCAATCTATTTTTGGGTTATATCTCTATCCAAAACTTTTATAATCTCCCTTCGTTTTTCTGTAGTATCACCGTTTCCACCAGGTTTATGTTGTAACGAAATTGATATGCTCGATACCAACTATTGCGTGTATAATCTGAAATACCATACTTACTATGATACTAATAGTGAGAGACATGAGAATCCCTACTGACGACTGCAAGCACGCCATGAGATCGATTACCTTGAGCACGCAAGATGGATATTTAAAGATATAAGAAGAAGAACACACAATTTAACGTGGTTCAACATTTTTGTTGAGCCTTCATTGTCTGGCAATGAGTGTTAGCGTGAGGATTAGCATAACTCTTGCCTAGTTCTTGCTGACATGAGTCAGTTTTCTTGAGGCATGTTTGGTCAGGAAAATAGGCCGAGGAAAACCAACAAGAGTTAGCTTTCTTGGGGCTTTGACAGAAGCTTGCCAGGAAAAAAAAAATGGTTCCAGCTTATGTTTCATTTGAAGCCTGTTTGCAGCCCAAGAAAATCGGGCTATGAAAAATCAGATTTAGGCCCACAAACAAATAAGCAACCAATAAAACACAGTCCAATCAACCAAAAACAGCGGGCCCCACAAATTGTCAGAAATCAAGCGTTTTTCACCCAAAATGGGAAAACTGTCAAGCAGTTTTTTCGATGGGCCCCACATATTTCAGCCTTTTTTTTCCTAGCCAAAACAAACACCACCAAGAGAACACCGTGGGGCCAGTAAGATCTGAGAAAACAACCACTTTCTGAGCTCCTAAAAACTAAGAACTAGAGTAACGGTGAGGAGTTACTTCACTGCAGATCCACCTTCAAACTCACGTCAAAACAACTTAATTGGAAGGGTTTTTTTTGCATATATCCAGCGTTTTGCTTATTTACTCCTTAAAAAAACTCTATTTGCATGTATACCTTTTTAAATTCAAAGAATTTGCACCTATACCCTCATCCACGTGAGCATTTGATTTCCAACTTATACTATCTCTTGGTGTCTTATCCCTCGTCGACCTGAGCTTTCTAATTTTAGTTGTAGTCATTTTTCTTAACATGTTAATTTCTTAGCTGCCTAACATTTTTTCTCATGAGATTATTGTCTTTGTACCCGTCCAAAAGACAACTCCAGTGTTCAAGAAAAATTCGAGGGGCCAAAATTCGAAGATAAAATACAAAAAACTCGTATACCAAATTTTAAAAAAAAAAGGAAAGAAATAGAGGCACACATGCACCTCACACCCACACCCTATATGCATGCACACCCACACCGACACCCACACCGACATTTTCATATGTGTGCACATGTACACACGCAAACGCATACACAAAGAGAGGCAGCGCCGGAGCATTAGCTTCAATTTTTAGTTCCCCCAAAAAGCATCTATTTTAACCCCTTCTATTTTAACCCTTTCAGTAATTCAGTCTAGACTTACTACTTTAAATTAGATGAGTAATATGCTAAATATTTGCCCTCAATTTAGTCTAACTATTCCTTTTAGAGATGAGAGAGTTTGTTACAGTCCACATTTGTGATATATTTTGCAACATTGATTTTCATCTTCTTGACACCCTGTTTTTTGTAAAAATTTGAAGAATCTACTGCTTGATATCATGGATTCTACATTTTTTTTTCTGAAGCATTCTTCACACTCAGCTGGATATTGATGTTCTTCTTTGGCAAGAAAGCAAGCAACCTGTGATGCCATTCTCTTGTTTATATTTCGCCTTGTGCTTTTATAATCAGATCATTTTAGTTGTACATGTAATTGGTGTGCATTTGTGGTTTCTTTGTCATTCGATTGAAGTAATGATGCTGATGTTGAAGATCCTTGATAGAATTGATTTAGAGTACTTAAAAACAAAAATTCAAATTTTTCGAATAATTTTTTCTTATTCATCAAGTAAGCGCAAGATGAACAATCAAAATAGTGAATTGATTAATTTAATAATGTAGAATATTTGAAACTTAATAAAAATTGGTGTGTGAGAATTTTTAAATGTTTGGATTATGATCAAATAGTTGGATCAAAAATTTGTACATTCAAAGTCATAAATCTCTACTTTTCGACCGTTCATTTAGCACCAATTTGATGCACAACTTAGCTTTTGATTTTTAATTACTCTAAATAATGTGAATCAACTTCAACTGCGTGAATATTGTATTTGAATACCGCAACATTTTTGGACAGAAAAAATTCATTCTCAAATCCTTTCAGAAGTAGCAAAATCTATCTCTATGCATATAACTATTAAAGAAAATTAAGATCTTTGAAGGCAGCAGACCCAATTGCGATTTTATTTTCTTCTTTCAAATGTTGCAAAGACAATCTACTTGAAACAAGTGCATGATATTGGCCATCACAATTTCAACCTCCGGTGAATTAGTCCAAAATCAAGCCTTCTTTTTTCTAAGTGTAAATTTTGAAGTCCTTTAAAACAAATTACATCAAATCGCCAAATTACATAGATTGCGACAACGTTCGAGCTTATATGCAATGTCAACTGCATTTTTATAAATTTAACAGGAAATATCACAGCCCCCTTCATGTGACCACCAAGAAAAGTATCAACAGCATCATCAGTAAAGCTGCTGAGCATTGAACCCAAACTTCTTGGAAACCATCCCTCAAGCATTCATGAAGCAAATGTGGTCTGGAGAACCAGTGACTGATCACTGGCTTTTTTCTACTGCTTTCTTTGGCTGCAAAAGAGAAGAAAACTGGAGTTAAATATGAAAAATAGGGAAAATACATGAATCTGCTCATTTTGAAACCACAGATCCAAAATCAGGCCTAGAATTATGCAGGACCATCTCAAAAGCACAAAACATTAGCGTAAATGACATTCGCATTGGCAAACTACATGATGCAGATAAAAATTGGACATCACATGAATGAGCATATCCAGTTTGCTCAATTGGAACACACTTTACAATTTCCTCTACATGTATACAGATACCAATACCTTTATTGCTTGCATGAATTTCATCATAAACATAGCTGCATAAAGTGCTTTAAATTCAAATCCTCGGTCAAACATGCAAAAAAAAAAAAGCGGGCACTGACACACTGACTTGTACATATAAGTAATATCAATAGTTTCTAGGTGGAGGAAAAACTAGGTGAAAGACGAGGAATTTGTGTACTTGAAACAAAAAGTTGAAGGCTTTAATTGTTCAAATCTGTGGTTTAGGATAAAGAAGAATGACAAAAGGCTTGAGGAAACGTGGACCGGAGTTCCTAACGGAAGACCCTGAAGCTGGCAGTGCCAATGGCGCAGGTACGGCCCTTAACTGGTACTCTTGGTGAAAAAAAATCACAATGTACCATACACGGTTTGAGCAGGGTCGGATGATTAAGTTCTCTGGTCATCTGGTCCTTAGGTCCTGTGGCAATGGAAATATTAACTTAAAAAAACTTTTGCAGTACCTACTCGTAAGAAAATGGTTTTTTATTATACCTATTAATTTCCTTTTACCATACATGGGACTGATGATCAAATCCAGTGCATGGATGGATAAATATGAGATACAATTGGATTACTCAAAGACGTGCAACAGAGTTGTCTGATTAAGTTGGCAGACTATAATTCAGTAGAAGACCCATCACTCAATTGTGATACTCAAATTTAATCAAGCTGCTGGTTTGACTATGTCAATGGAGGATTGAAATAAGCAAAGGACTCTTGTCATTTGATCGATATGATGCTTAGTTTCTGATTCAACATAAGTTGGGAACTCAAGATAAATGATCGTAAAGTAACAAAATAGAACATAGAATGATGTGAAGCACAAACGTGAATAAGAAATCTAGATCATTGTGATATAATTTGCGGTCAGCAAATCTTCAAAGCGTAAGATATGGCATGATGGATAAATTAATTGGTATGATGGACAAGAATATATAGCAAACAACAAAGCGGCTGATAATATGAATTAAAATGCAATAGCAACAGAACACATTATATATCATCCTATCCTATGAAATGACACCAAAGCTGCAACTGAGAGTATAACATCAAGCTCTGAAGTTCTCTCTCTCACTCATTGCAAAGTAAATATTAGGATGTGCCAATGTTTATCCTACACAAGAACTGACTTGGCATTGTTCTATCTGCTCAAATAAGAGTTTGAGATTGAGGGACTTGATTGCATAGTTGTTATGGATGATTTTTGAAGCTACCCAACTCTTAAAGAAAGCCAGTTGGCGTGTTATCACTTCCAACAAAAATGGTACTCTTGTCCTCTTGCTCATGCCATAGCCAGAGCCTACCTCCATCACTGGATTCCTCCTTAGTCCCTCAATGTAAATCATTTCTTTCCTTCCTTTCTTCGGATCCTCTCCTCTTCCTCTCCAGCAGCGCACCAGAGCCCCCAACTCCTCCTCTTTGTCCCTCTCCGGCAGTCCACCAGACCCCCAACTCCTCCCTCTCCCTCTCCCTCTTCCTCTCCAGCAGTCTAGCAGACAGCGGTGGTGGTGCCGCTACCACGACTGCTTGCCCCCCACCTCTGCCGCAACCTATCCCCCCATCATCCTCCTCCCTTTCCCTTGAAGTCTCATCCACCACCCTTCTCTGCTCTACATAGAGTTTGAATCTCTATCATCCCCATCTGCAATTTCTCCAAATTTGAGAGAACTAAAATCTCTGAAACCCTACATGTTGGTTTAGTCTTTCGACAGGACACAAGTAAGGTGAAATTTGCAGAAATTAAGTAAAGACGTGAAGCTTGCAATTAGTGAAGTTGGTTTTCTTGGCTGAATTGTACCCTGTAAGTTCCATGCAAGTGTATACACTGTACACAAGCCATCTTTTAGTGTATTGTTGAAATTGTATGAATTATATGACAGCTTCTTCTGCTTCTCCTTCTACTACTTAATGTCCCTTCTTTTTCTGCTACATAATTATATAAACAGCTAAGTCATTCTATTTTAGCTGTTAAATAAACTTTGTACTCATGTTTCAATTTCTAAAATCGATGAGATGGGAAATGTTTTCTATGTGTTTGAAGTTCTGCTTGGGAGAGATACCTGACTAGCAAAGCTCTGTTGGGCAAGCAACATAACTGTGGACCGATGCAAACGACATAGCGACTAATTAAGAAGGGAAAGTGATAAATAATGTGTCCTATGCACCCCGTTCTGCAATGAACTGATATAGATATTGGGCCAATTCCTAAAGAGCATCATAAGCATATGTTTGAGCTGAAAATTTTCAAGCGATCCAATTCTTTGAAGTGGATCTTAAGGAGTAATCCCTTCTAATCCATGAAGTGTACATAATGGAAAGCACAAAGAAAAGAGAGGAGAGAAAAAGATTAAGTGAACAAAGAAGAATGTTTTATTTTGCAACTTAAGCTCAATGGACCAATGCGTTCTAAACATTTCAGTTGCATAATATCGCCTGATAAATTAATGAGTTCAGTTAACTCAAAGATAAACAGGACAGAGTAAGAGAGAGATAAAGGGCACACTAAAGACTTCATCATCAAAATCTGAGACTAAAAACATCAAATTCAAGAACCCTTGAATACCAAAAAAGGATCACTATTCTTTATGTTTGGATCCACATAAAAAAATTCATGTACTCCATCACAACTACTATACGCAGAAGTATGCACAACTATAAACATCAACTTGTCAGAAGTGCCTTGTAAAAATGACACAAGTATGCTCAACTGTAAACATCAACTTAAGAAGTACCTTGTAAACAAAATAATGTAATACCAACCTGGATCGCAATCACCTTCAAATCGTAACCAAAATTTGAAATTGAGAACAAGATAAGATTTTGGGTTTCCACCCCTTACGCGGGCTTCTCACCCCAAAACTCGAGAGCAAATAAACTCAAGAATTAGGCCAGATAATTTGAGGAAATTTTAATCATTCTATAATTCTAATACAATAGTCTAGGGGGCCTTATATAGGCTTTACAAAAGAGGACTACTGGGAAATAACCCATGTGATACTAAACGCCCACAAAAGAACACAAATAAAGCTAAAACCTCTACTATAAATAAAGCTGAAACAAATCCAATCTAAAGCCAAAGAACTCCAGTGCGTCGCTTCCTGAAGTATACTCGATCGAATCTGCCCCTGAGCGGCATGATGTCCTCATCAATTCCCCCCGTGTGGAAAGGACTCGACCCCGTCGAGTGTGGGAGACAGAACGGCTGCTGGCTATGATAGCGCTCCAATCGATCAGGATCAAGATGCTGGAGGTCTTCCTCGGTAATCCAATAATTTTCTGAATCAGGTTTTCCCGTCCACTTAATGAGATAGCGTCGCGTCCCTCCGTCTCTAGTAGAGATAATCTGATCATCTAAGATAGAATCTATATTTTCTGTTGCATAGGACAGTTTAGGGGGAAGTGGAGGTAGTGGGGGGCTCTCAGAAAGAAGGTCTTGGCTTGGCTTATCCACGAATGGGTCGGAAGGGGTATCAAAGGTACCTCTATATGGAACCAAGTCCTCAACATTAAAAGTGCAACTGATGCCAAAGTCAGGTGGGAGATCCACCACATAAGCATTTGAATTGATTTTCTTGAGAATCTTGAATGGCCCTGCGCTCCGCGCGTGTAATTTCTTCACGGTTCCCGGTGGAAACCGTTCGAGTCTCATGCGGACCATCACATAATCTCCGACATTAAAAGTTCTTAATCGGCGATGTAGATCTGCAGAAGCTTTATAATCAATATTATTTTTCATTATCTTTTCTCTGATCTCCTCATGTAATGCACGGATATGAGATGCAAATGCTGATGCTGAGTCTGATACCCTAGAATGATGATGAGCCATGGGAATTAAGTCAACTGGTTGCCTGGCCTTAAAACCGTTTACTATTTCAAAAGGACTAAGACCCGTAATCCTATTGACAGATCCATTATACGCAAATTCAGCCATAGGCAAAATGAGATCCCAAGTTTTCAAATTTTCTCCAACTAGACACCTAAGGAGATTTCCTAGTGTCCTGTTTACTACCTCGGTTTGGCCATCTGTCTGTGGATGAAAGGCTGTTGAGAATTTCAGTTTGGTGCCCATCTTATGCCAAAGTGTTTTCTAGAAGTAGCTAACAAACTTAACGTCCCTATCGGACACCATGGTTTTAGGTATCCCATGCAACTTGACGATATTATCAAAGAACAAGACAGCTACTCGAGACGCATCTGAGGTCTTGGAACACGGAATAAAGTGAGCCATTTTCGAGAATCGATCAACTACTACTAGGATAGAGTCGTGCTTTTTCTGAGTTTTTGGCAATCCTAGTATGAAGTCTAGGCTCACGTCTTGCCAGGGGCAATTAGGTACAGGAAGAGGAGTGTAAGGTCCGGCAATCTGCTTTTGTTGCTTGGCCAGTTGGCACGTGCGACATTGGCTAACTATTTTAGAGACATCTCTTTTCAGACTCGGCCAGTAGAATCGGTGTTCAACGGCCTCAATTGTCTTGTTCTGACCGAAATGTCCCGCCATACCTCCAGCATGTATTTCCCAAGAGAGAAAATCCCTGAGGGACGTATAGGGAATACACAGCTTACGAAGTCTGAATAGATAACCGTCTTGAAGGAGAAAACCGTACATCT
Organism: Agave tequilana; assembly: GCA_038442645.1. Lineage (NCBI taxonomy): Eukaryota > Viridiplantae > Streptophyta > Magnoliopsida > Asparagales > Asparagaceae > Agave > Agave tequilana. Next base: position 68,476 of record JAVJIF010033593.1, read on the forward strand.
CACGAACAGGGCCGTCTCGTAACGTGACATAAATTTTCCCAAAATCGGGACATGAATCATACTCCTCTCTTAACCTCTCGAATCCAATCACTTCTGTGCTCATAGTCACCAAAGTCGTGACACGTCGGCTCAGCGCATCAGCGACCTTATTCTCGATGCCTGCTTTGTGTTTGAGAACAAAAGTATAATCCTGCAGGAACTCCACCCATTTACTATGTCTCGCATTCAGTCTCTTCTAGGAGTTGAGATACCTTAGCGCTTCATGATCTGAATACAGCACAAATTCTTGCGGTAACAGATAATGTCTCCAGTAGCGCAAAGCCTGTGTTACCGCATAAAATTCCTTGTCATATGTGGAGTATCGTTGTCGGGCATCATTTAGTTTTTCGCTGAAATAAGCAACAGGGTGGCTTTCCTGACTCAGTACACCACCTATTACCAGTCCCGATGCGTCACAAGTTACTTCAAAAGCTTTCAAAAAATCAGGGAGACGCATTACGGGAGCTTCTGTCATCATCCTCTTAATTTCAGCGAAAGCCTTGGAGGCAGCAGGAGTCCACTGGAACCCCTCGCTTTTTAAACAATCGGTTATAGGTGCCATAATAGCACTAAAATTCTTTATGAACCGACGGTAGAAAGTGGCTAACCCATGAAAGCTTCGGACTTCCCTAATCGTTCGGGGCTGTGGCCATTCAGTTATTGCCTTCACCTTTTCAGGGTCCGCAGAAACCCCCTCGGACGACACCACAAACCCTAGAAAGATAACCCTGTCTATACAGAAAACACACTTTTTTGGATTGACATAAAACTTCTCAGTCTGGAGTGTGCATAGGACTTGCCTCAGATGTCCCACATGTATGTTATGCAGGAGGAGTCAGAGATTAAAGTGATGAAAGATAATACCAATTTTAAGCTACGTAGATTAACACGTGATTAAGAAAACGTAATGTGGAGACAGTGATAATGACACGTGCTGACACAGTTAACTCCAAGATAAATCAAGTGATCACAAATTCAAATTAGTTAAGTTGCACAATTAATATTAAGTCGGGTTACCACTCAAGGTCAGAATCATACAACTCACTTATTTAGTGGGCAACAGTCAATAAAGTCTACCTTGCGACAGATTGGAAATGCTAGCTATTTTAATTAAGTAGCAAGAATAACTGAATAGAGTATTCAAAGTTACCTGGGGAGGCGACCGTCAGTCAAACCTGAACGAGACTGCTGTAGGCGCGTAGTACTGGTCGTCACGAATCAACTGCCTCGAAAACGGCTCGATTTGGACTTGAAACGAGCTCTGAACGGCCGTCGGAAGTACTGTTGTGTTTCTGGACAGTCACTCGGGTCGGGTTTCGAGTAAATCCAATTACCCAAACCCAAACCCAATCGGGGCGGTCGGGTGTTGATTAAGACCCGGTTGATCACACCTAAATCCAATAGGATTTATAAGACGGGTATTGATGAAGTTTTCACCAGACACCCAACTTCACTTCACCTCATTCGCTCTCGCAGCTAGGGCAGAGGATGGGTGACGAAGGCGGGGGACCTAGTCGGCGGAGATGGCAGGCGAAGCTCTCCAGCGAAGGCACGACGAGGCTTCGGAGATGAAGAAGGCGGCGAACTGCTCCGATCGTGGAGGGATTATCTCCTTGGGTGATGTCGGCGGCGGAGGAAGTTGTATCCGCTCTGATCGAGGCACATATCCACTCTGATCGAGGCACGGAGATGAAGACTGCGACGCGAAGGTCTATGGGGGAGAGCGGCGAGGCTCCAGGGACGCTGACGACCTCTGGCGATGACGGCGATGATGCCGATGTTTGATCGGAGGACGAAGATGAAGTCTGCGACGGTTGATTAGGAAGTCTGGAGGCGCGGAGGTTTGAGGAAACTCCGATGGACCTCTTCGGCGACGACGGCTTCATCGAGCAGAGGCAAGGACGAAGACGAAGGCGAAGATGCTGTAGATCTCCGGTGACGTCGACTTCAGTGGTGGAAGACGACGGCGACAGCTTCGTCGGGGTGGATGGTGAAGGCGACCACAGCTCTCTGACGACGATGGAGGCGGCTAATCCCGACGAAGTTGATGAAGACTGCGGCGGTAGTGGTTGATGAAGGAAGACAGGGGCGGTGGTGGTGTTGCCGTGGGGCGATGGGTGTCGAAGGCGGCGGGATTTGGAGGAGATGATGAACAGTATGGATTAGGAATTTTTGAAGGGAATTTTGGGAATTTCAACAGTGTAATTTTTTTTTGAATGGATCTAAATCTGGAGTTGATGTAGATCTAGGGTTTGGAGATTGAAAGAAAAATTTGGAAAAGGAAAATTTTGAAGGGAATTGAAAACCTGGCTCTGATACCAAAATGATATAATACTAACCTGGATCGCAATCACCTTCAAATCGTAACCAAAATTTAAAATTGAGAACAAGATAAGATTTTGGGTTTCCACCCCTTACGCGGGCTTCTCACCCCAAAATTTGAGAGCAAATAAAATCAAGAATTAGGCCAGATAATTTAAGGAAATTTTAATCATTCCATAATTCCAATACAATAGTCTAGGGGGCCTTATATAGGCTTTACAAAAGAGGACTACTGGGAAATAACCGATGTGGTACTAAACGCCCACAAAAGAACACAAATAAAGCTAAAACATCTACTACAAATAAAGCTGAAACAAATCCAATCTAAAGCCAAAGAACTCCAGTGCGTCGCTTCCTGAAGTATACTCGATCGAATCTGCCCCTGAGCGGCATGATGTCCTCATCACAAAGTATGCACAACTGTAAAAAATGACACAAATCAGGAACTCACGATACATTCCTCCATCCTACAAATATGTGCATTCAAAATTCAAACACTAGCAAGAAGGGATCAAACTACACTTCGGTTCACACAGTTGCAGCAAAAAGAGGTCGGCTATCCTACTAATCTTCATTGTCCCTATAAGAATTCTGAATATGGCACTAACATCACAAAGGCTCAACCTGCTCTTAAAGTAACAACTTCCTCTCAACCAACTGTGCCACCCTCTTTGTAGAACTACAACCCCTAGGATTCTCAAACATACACCTCAGAGTCATCAACCTTCTTGATTGTTTACGAGCATCAGTGAGGAAGAGGGTGTTGACTACCGGAGAGATTTTTTTTCTGCGGGTGGTGGCAGCGGTGTGTCACGCCCAAAGAGCAAAAGTGAGGAAGAGAAGAGGAAGGGAGAGGGAGTTGACCGCCAGAAAGTTGAGTTGGGAGGGCGAAGGGGGTGTCACAACCAAGGGGAGGGAGGAAGATGGAGAAATAATGCTACAGCTAGCTTCTTTCAGAATTAGGTGGCTTTAGAAATTATCCATTAAAGTTTTGCATACAAGTCCCTTGATCTTAAATTCTTAATTGATCGGAGAGAACGACACCACACCACGTTAGGTTTAGTTTAGGCAAATCCTCCCAAACCCCCCCACCCCACCCCCCCACCCCCACCCCCCCCCCCCCCCCCCCCCAAAAAAAAAAAAAAAAAATTCGCTGTTTAGGATGGGATATCACATGCCTCACTACGCGGTAGCCAAGCATGTACATTGTGACAAGCAGCAACATAGAGTTCAAATAACCTAATGAAAGACCAACTACCAATATGCGGCCCCCTCCAGGCATTTGAGTTCATCACATGACAGTAAGAAAATTATTCCTTGTATCATAAAACTGTGTCATGCTAGACACTTCTATTGTTAAGCCAATTTATGCGGGAACATGAATGCGTCATTTACACGACATCTCTTGTCATGTCATTGTTGTTCCTATGTATTTCTAGATTTTTTTTTTTTTGTGGAGTCCGTGTATTGCGTTGTGTCATGTTTTTGTCCATGCTTCTTAGAGTTTTGCCCGATCAAATCTTTTCGGGCACCTAGCTAAAATAAAAAAGAGAGAGACACACTCCTTAACCTCACATCCTAATGCCAAACCAAATCAATATGGTCCATGGCATCAGCAAGTATATAAATGTAGTATCAGATAGATGATGTCTTTCCCAAGTAGGTGTAACATTGTGATCTTTTAAGGAGAAAGCAATACCTCTTTAAATACTAGAATTTCATGACTAATTTTAGCCTCTAGTTACCCAAAAGTAAACAACCAAGTGACTAACAAGGCATGAAGACACTCTTATCTCAAATTTCGACCCCTACAAATGGCCAGTCTCTTGTTTTCTTTTGCCAATAATTTGTATGATACGAAGTGTATGGTTTCATGAAATATGATCCTTGATTATGTCATTTGATATGGCCTATGATGATTTCCAACATTTTGTATCTTTTCTAAGGAGCTTGGCTCCTATAGGATGATATGAAAATAAATTCTAATATTACTATATAGTATAAATATGTTGTAAAACCTTTACTGTTATAACTTTTGTATCAAACAACCAAACCAAATTACATTCAAGTTTGAACATGAAGTGGCTAAACTTTTACATTCTTTCTTTGTAGGAACAGTTTAAAACTATGTTTGGTAGTTTACGAAGCTAAAGCCTGTTATAACCCAATCTTGAACTTTAGTTGCTTGACATGTACTCTTATTTTGACTTTTCAAACTTTTTAATCAAATTTTGGTATGCAATCTATTTTGAGATCATAGATGATAACTGAATTTTAGATTATAGGTGTCATATATTTTGGATCATGTATTCTTTTGGAAATCATGTGCAATATACGGATGACAAAGAGCTATATTCTGTTATTTTGTACATGTTGGTTTTGGCAATATACTTTGTACAAGTTAATTCTGTGTTATTTCAATGTAATTAATGTTACATCGTGACTGTGTTAGTGTTAGACATATTTATCCTTTCCCTTGACCCCAAACTTTTAATCTTCTACTGAAAGGCACATGCCTTTTGACTACTGTATGTTTCTCTGTACAGATAATAGATGACATATTTTTGTTGAATCTATACCTTTTGTTTTTATGTTTTCTATGTCTCAATGTTGTGTGTTAATGTTGAAAAATCAAGTTTTGGTTAATGTTGTGTGTTAATTTCTATGATAATATCAATGAAGGACAACAAAGTTCCAAGGATTGGTTTACACAGAATCTAACATATGATGCAATCGGAGTACACATTAGGAATGAAAGCCCTAATAATTTGTGGGGAGAGATACTAGATGCTCACCACCTGTTCGATCAAATGGATGAACACCAAAAGCTCAAAAAAAAAAAAAAATCTCACCTTGGTCCCCGGGAAGGACTGATGAAGCTCCTCCTCAGGGATGACAACAGGCCACTTCTCCCCGGCCTCGCGAAACATCTGCTCTGTCTCCAGCATCTGCCCGCGGTCGAGGATGCTCTGCCGGATCACCTGCGCCGGCGTCGACGCAGCGTCGATTACGTCGACGACGCCGTTGACGTAGGTGACGGTGATCTGCGGCGGCTGCTCGTCGGTCCGCCTATGGACCTCCAGCTGGCACGCGGGGTTGGACTCCTTGGCCTTGCGGGCCGTGCATTGGGCCAAGAACTCCATGCACGAGGCCGTGCGGGGGTCAAGAGCATTGAACTCGATCCGAACCTTAGAGAGAAATTTCAACATTGTTTCTGTTGGGGCTCTGAGCTTTGAGGAGCTCTAACCCTAACCCTAGATGGAGAGAGAGACGACAGTGAGAGCGGAAAGAAATGGCGAGGGTTTGGGGAGACGGAGAAGGGGGAAATAGTTTAGGGCGGGTCGGGGGTTGGCAGGGTGTTGGATCCATTGTCCACCCGACCCGGTTGAAGGAGAGACGGAGCTATTTATAGATCAAAATAGTAAATAGGATCATTATTTGTTAATTGTTCAATATGAAATATATTTATTTCATAAATTTTAGATTAGATATAGATTAATTTTAGGAAACTTTTGCTACAATGGCCTACTTTGCTTCATAATTAGAAAAAAACTCAGCGTCATAATTTTGTTCGCCACAAGCTAATTCACGTCAGCATAAATTGATTCCTCCAAATCACCTCTCCTTTATATATTGTTAATTTTTCTTTTACCCTTCTTCATCGCCCCGACTTTGCTCTCCTCTCAATCTTGACTCCGACGCAAAGTTATTTGCGAGTCGACCTTTTATAGATCTCATTTGTTCGTGCTCGCGATGAGTTTTGTTTATGTTTAGATCTGAAAAGTATTAGGAATCATTCGATGTTAGTAGGCGGGGGTCTACTGAAGATGTCAATACTGATATGGGGATTGTGACTCATGATCGATCGCACTCCTCTGTGAGAACTGACTCAGAAATACAACATTTTGTGAGGACTGCGATTTAGGACTGCGATCATGATCACAATCTTCATAAGACTCAAATATAGGACATTTTGGTGAATACTGCGATCATGGTCGCAATCTTAATAAAGAGGACTGCGATCATGGTCGCATCCTATAAAGACTAAGAAACATGACATTTTTGTGAGCACGATCATGATCGCAGTCATCATAAATAATGCATTTTGTGACATCATCGCAGTCCTCAGAAATAGGTCTGCGATCATTTTGTGACTAAAAAAATAAGATATTTTTATGAGGACTGCGATTATAGTCGCAGTCCTCTATACGACGATTCACAGTCCTCAGAAATAAAGCATTTTCGAAGCAGTTGGCGTTTCTTGAAGCGATTACTTAGAGACAGTTCGTCTTTCATTGTTGATGAGCACTTTAGCGCTTGACAAGTGGGTGCACATCCTTACTTCAAAAAAGGAGGTGACTGAAGCAATTAAAATTATGCAAGTGAGTGTTTTTTTTCTTCTAATTATGGTCTAACTTAGGTGGCTGAAACAAATTCCCCCTAAATTTTAATATGATCTTAAAAGAAATAGATATTAATATGAATTATAAATTTGTTATTCAATTTACCTAATTATTTTTAATGCTTGGATCATGTAATACTTTTTTGTCTTTTAAAGAAAATATACTACGAAATAACTGTAATGTAATATTAATGTTGAAGGACTTGAGGCACTGTCCCAACAATCTCACCTCGAACTTGAGGCACTGCGCATTCACGATTAAGTTCAGGGCATGACTCTGACATCAATTGAAAGACTTGGGACATCATCTTAAAAGACTAATTTTTTAGGAGGAGTTGCTCAAATTCTTATATACGTAAGACCATCTCATGTCTAGTCGATGTGAGACTATTTGTTCGACTCAAATCCCAACAAATGTAACGTGGTTATTTACTCTATGCTCATCAAGGCAAGAGGAGAAAGATGGGAAACAACTATGGTTTCTCATAAGTGCTAATTTCGGTTAATTTCTTATACAATTTCACACCATCTTGGGAAGAATTTTCACTAGTTGGTCAGCGGATTGGAGCTAGTGGGAGATAACTTTGTATTTTTTTTCATTTTCATTTTCATTGTTTGTCCTCAAACTTATTGTAGCTTTGGAGTAGGTTACATGATGTTTTCTTCTTTTTGATTACAGTGAAAATTTCTCTCTTGTGTTGATGGACGTAGACTCGGGTTGCGGCCGAACCAAGTTAAAATTCTTAGTCTTCTTTGTGTGAGCTTCTTTCTAGTTTTATTCAGCATATTTATTAATCATAATCTCACGTAAATCTTGGAGTGGGGACTCTGTGTGGCTCCCAACAATACAAGATTAATTTTCATCAAAGCTAATGAGCTAACCTCTGAATATTACTGATGATACTTATAGAATACCTAAATTCCAATATAAATAGCTTTGAAACTTGAAAGAGTACTACAATATGATCCATCAAACTAAGAAGAAAAAGCTAACAGGATTACAATGTGAATTCTGAAGTATTATTGTGAAGGACTTGGGGCATCATCCCCAAAGACTAGCCTGACTTTTAGTTGGAATTACCCAAATCCTTATATACCCAAGACGCTCTTATGTGAAATAAGGCAGTCGGTCGCTTTTCTACACCTAGAAGATCAAATGCTCCATCGAGTACACGTCTTATGTGAAGTAAGGCAGTCGGTCACTCCTCTACACTTAGAAGATCAAATGCTCCATCCCATTACAAAGGAACACCACTGTCAAATTTCTCGAGAGCCCAATATTAGCTTCAAATGCTCCATCGAGTACACGTCTTATGTGAAGTAAGGCAGTCGGTCACTCCTCTACACCTAGAAGATCAAATGCTCCATCCCATTACAAAGGAGCGAGCACCGCTGTCAAATTTCTCTGTCAAATTTCTCCAGAGCCCAATATTAGGTTCACAAGGGCCTACTGCGGCATGACTCTGATACCACTTGAAGGACTTGGGGCACCATCCCAAAAGACTAGCCTTTTAGGTGGAGTTGCCTAAATCCTTATATACCTAAGACCAACCCCACGTCTAGCCGATGTGGGACTATTTGTTCGACCCAAATCCCAACATATTGTATTTGACAATATTGAGACATTGAGAACTCATGACCTTGACTTGTTGGGATGGATCTCTCCTAGTCTGAAATAGGTAGCTGGAATATTCACGGATTTATTCTGTAGCAACGACTGCTGTGCTCCGCTCATAATATTTATATCTCAAGTTGTTTGTGGAGATTTTGTTATATACTGTTGTAATGAGCATTGGTAACAATAACGACTCGCACGTATCAAATATATCGAAGACCTGCGGAAGTATCTCCTCGTATGCTTTTGCCCTCATATTGAAAATCACGAAGCTTTCCTCATAGACATCAAGGTCGACGTAAAAACCAACGGAAAAACTCAAACAGATGAATAAAGTGTGTGTATATATATGAGGCTATCAAGACTCAAGAAGCCAAGGCAAGAGAAAAATTAAGCAACTATGAAAATTCTTGCTATGTTTCTCGCTTCTCTCGCAGCCTTTGCTACCTTAGACTACTCCAGTGCCACAACTCAGTATGAAGCCTCCAACAATGCTGTCGGCGCACCTGGCGGCGATCGGTTCCAGAACGAGATCGGGCTCAGCTACGGCATAGAGGTTATGGAAACGGCGTCCACCCTCTTTTGGACCATGTTCGGTCAGAAATACGAATCACAGCGCAAAAGCGTTCCATTCATTTCTCTAACGATTCAGAGAATGACCGGTGTTGTGACCAATGCCAAGGGGGACATCTACTTGAACGCTGACTACATTGCAAGTTTCACCGGCGATGTGAAGACCGAGTTCACTGGGATCATGCACCATGAGATAGCACGCGTGAGGCAGTGGGACGCGTACGGCGAGGCCCCTATCGGGCTACTGACAGGAATCGCCGACTTCTTCAGGTTGAATGCGGGATATGCATCGCCACACTGGGTGTTAAGGGGCCAAGGACTCCGGTGGGATCAGGGCTATGATGTAACTGCACGGTTTCTTGACTACTGCGAAAACATGTACCCGGGCTTTGCTGCTAATCTCAATACCATGATGGAGAGCGGATACAGCAGCTCCTTCTTCCAGCGGTTCACCGGCAAGACTGTTGATGAGCTCTGGACTGACTACAAGGTTCAGTATGGCAATTGAGCTGATCAGAAGTCGATTCATGGACTAAATACATCTAGGGTTTTCCAAGCATCATGCATTAGATCCTATAGATGTTGTGTGTGTGTTTCCTCACTTGATTTTAAATGAATAAGGTTGCCAAATCTCAGTGTCTCCTAAAAAAGAACTGCTTCATACTTGTTCTCTTTAGGAACAAGGTTTTAAACATATATTCTGAATAATAAGTGACAATAATATACATTGGCACCAAAAGACGGTAATGAGTTGATAAAATGACAGACAAATGTTCAAGTATGACACCATCAAAGCTAGATGAAGTTGGGCAGAAAAAAAATAATCCAAAGCTAGAAAGTTTAATGGGCATTTGAGAGGATCCGGGTGCAAAAGAGGAGGGATTCCAATGAGAGCAAGGTTTTGTCTTCGTTGACTATTGGTTGGTATTCAATTGGCAGCTTTGAATGTAAATGGCTCTTCCTGTGTTTGTTCAGAAGAAATGCAAGCTTCACAAAAATGGAAATATGATCTTCCTATGTTCTTCGTTTATGACAATTCCATAGTTGGTAAATAGAGTCTCCACCTCACACAACATAAAAGAGTTCAAAACCTCTTCCAAGTAATTCTACAAACACCTCGAGAGTACCTTACTCTGATACCATTGATCGTTACACTGAAGGCAAACAACAAATACCTGCCTCCCTCCCCTCGCTAGTGCTCCTCACCTTCCTCTTCTTTTTGCCTTTAATCTCCCCCAAAATCCAATCATTATCTTCCTCGCAAATATTTCTCATCCTCATCATCGTCTTCTTGGTTTTTCTTCTCTGCCCCTGACCCACCCCATGAAAGTCTTAGCTCCGGAATTTGATTGTTCCCTCACCACGATCCTATTTGGTTAAGCGTGGAAGTGAGGAAGTGAAGAAGTGACAATAGTTCTTTTTGAAACTTGAGAATTGACTAGTAAATTTTTCGGTGTTTGGATGTTGTTGGGAACTGTGATTTGAAAAATGTTATGTTTTTTCGGTGTTTGAATGGTAACGTGGAAGTGGAAGTGGAAAAGTTGACCACAAAGTTGATCATAAAATGATATTAAAATAAAAATTAATTAAGAAAAATAAAAATGGACTGTAATTAGAATGCAAGTAAGATTTACATGAGCAAAAAATTAACTGTTTTGTACTATAACTTGAGATTTACATGACCACTAAATTAACTATAGCATTTTGAAAGTGAGGAAATAGTTGTGTAAAAGAGAAAAGAGAAAAGGAAAAAAACTTTTTCTATTTTTCTTTTCGGTATTTGGATGAATAGCGAAAATAGAAAAAGACACTTCCTACTTCCTCACTTCCACTCAATTCCTTGAATCCAAACAACCCAGATGAGAAATTACTAATAAACTTGAGTTAACTGTTTATGAGTAAGCTATTCATACGATAATTAATCTCATGTGCATACAAAATATTATGAATTATAGATATACTTTATGTCTTGCTCAATCGGATGATAAGTCCAAATTCTCTCTGATGCCCAAACCTCAGAGAGAGAGAGAGAGAGAGAGAGAGGGGTTAGAAGAAGACTCAATAAATGTCTTCTTGCCTCCTCCATACTCCTTTGTCTTTTCGTGATGGTAGAAAAACCAAATGACCATTATCTGAAAACTCATGAATATGTGTAAGGAACAAAGGGAAGGACTCTTTTTATAACACCTTCCATTAGGATGATTATAATCAATAAATAAAAACAACATTTATTTATTTATATGACTATTCATTGATTTATTTCATCCTATTATATGTTGCTTTTAGTTTCAAATAAAATGGAACGAGTTTTATAAAAAGAAATTCTTACATTACCATCATTACCCATCCCTCACTTCTCTGTTTCCAATTTAACAAGAAATTAAATACAATTCCTTTCAACCACAAAACTATAAACAATTATGCAGCCACAAAATTATGAACATTTTTTTTTATTATAAGAAGCCCGCAGTTAACCTGTAACACCCCTTCTCGGAATACGTATTCTGATTTTTCGGATCATTTTTGATTTATCTTCATGTATTTATTTTTATTTTATAATTATTTATATCATTGCTTGGTACCAGATCTGGATTCGCGGACTAGGAGTCAGCCCTAGTATATTACTCGATTGATCTTTCAGATAGTCAGATTTGACCAGTTTCAGTCTCAAATGTCGTTAATATTTTAGATTTTTCATGATTTTAGGAATTTTTCTGAATTATTCTGCAAAATCTTCAAAATCGGTATTAATCGGTATCACTGGTCGATTATCAGATTTTAATTTACAAACGAAGTAAAATTTCTAAAATCTGCTTTCACATTGATTCTTAGAATCACATTTTATAACTTAATACATTTTTGAATATTTTTCTGAAATATTAAAATTCGACCGATTTGATGTTGACTGGTATCACCGGTTGATTTCAGGATTTATTGAGAACCTTTCCAAAATTGTCAAATTTTGATTGAATAAATTAATATTTGGATTTTTTGGGATCTGGGAGTTTTGATCGAATCTTTTTCTTCTTTCTTTTCTTTTCCTTTTCCTTTCCCCTTTTTTTCCTCCACCACATCTTTTCTTTTCTTTTCTTGTCTTTTTTCTTTTTTCTCCTCCACACAAAACCTGCCCCAAAATATCTTCTCCCCTTCTTTCTTTTCTTTTCTTTTCCTCTCTTCTTTTTACTCTCGCTGCGACGTAGAGGAGCCAAACTCCCCCCTCTTCTCAAACTCTCTCTTCATCAATTCTCTCCTATTCTCTCTCAATCTCACTCTCTCATTCTTAATTTCACTCTCTCTACTCTAATCTCTCTCTCCCTCTTCCCTTCCATTGGCGCCTCCACCCACACCTCCGGCGCATTTCCGGTGACCCCGGCCGGTGGCCTTCTCTCCCAACTCTGATCATCTCCCTCATCTCCTCCAATCACCCCAATTTCATCCTCCCTCCTCATCTCTAATTTCATTCGCCACCTCTCCATCACTACACCACCACTACAACCTCCCTAGCCACCACCATCACCGTCACCATCAATACCCCATCTCCACCTCCAACATCAACATCTCCTCCACCTTCAAACCACCATCACCACCAACTAAGCTGTAACGCCCCGATCCCGCAGGTACGGGGACGTTATGACGACGTACATACGCAGGGCGGAAAACCCTCACGTACGTACGCTAAGCCTCAGTACGGGAAATCACCTCCATATTTATAAGAGTTCCAGAAGGAAATAAGTATAAGAATACCTGCAGAAAGAGGTTAGTGATCATAACAGATAGGAAACACAGGGATAAATACGATAACAGAAACAAATCACCAGGATACCTATGCATGGTCTCGATGCTGAGTCTCCTATGTGAACCAATGGACTATCTGACAAAACGATAACTTGGATCTCCAACCTGGGCACGCAAACCCAGGGTCGTCAGAAAGCGACCTAGTGAGTGGTAAAATGAAGGAGGCATAATACATACTATAGTAATACAAGCACGATAATAATATATAATACATGTTTATGTCATAGTGATACCATATAAGAGAAATTTAATAATCTGTAGAGATATAACAATGACATATTTTAATACCATCACCTCCTAGCATGTTATTATCGGGTCATGTCTATAGTCATATACAGTTTTATATAATAAATAATGTTGTCTAGTGGTGACGTGATAGAAATGAACATGCTAGTGGTGACGTGATAGAACTGAATTAGAGACTAGTTTTACTTAGGAACATTATTAACTTTGGAAATCTCGTTAATTAGCCAATCATCCAGATCAGGTATCATCTATCTATCAGATTGTTTTACTTACAGGGACTACAGGGATTTCCCAACAATGACATTTAGTGTTTAATAATTATAATGATTTACTGATAATCGCGTTTTATTAACCAACCAAGATACTAAACATGATAAAATATAATTTATAAAAGGAAAACACTCACAAACTAGCCGTGGGAAGGTAGCTCTCTTTCCCATGATCGCAACGGATCCAGAGTCGTTCAAATCGGAATCCGGATGCTCCAGATATCGCCCGAATACTAAATCATAACAAAAAGGGTTAAATATGTAATAAAAATATCTTAAATGTAAATCATAAAAAGTAGCAGGGGGTTTTCTGTAATTTTACCTTGATTGGGTTGCCGATGCGGGTTCGGGCTGTTAACGGGTCGGGTTTGGATCCACTACCCAAACCCGGAACTTAAGTTTAATAGGTATTTGGGTTAACGGGTTATCGGGTTTAGACAATTAGGTTTATGGGTTTAAAAAGTAACCCAATAGGGTTATTGGGTTTGGGTTCTACCCAAACCAAATAAAGGAAGCCACAACAGCAGCAGCAGCTGCTGCCGTCGCCGTCGCGCGCGCAAGCCGGCCAGCCTTGCTGGCCGGCAGCAAGGGGGGCCGGCGACGGCGGTCCCGGCCGCCGGCGGCGCGGCCGTAAGTCAGGCCGGGGGAGAGAGAGTAAGAGAGAGATAGAGAGAGAGGGAGGGTTTGACAGAGAGGGAGAGATGGGGCAGGGGCTGGCCACCGCCAGCCCCGCCGGCGCCGCCTCGCCGCCGGCGATTCTGCCCGCCGGCGGCGGCTCCCAGGGAACGAGAGAGCGGGGGAGAGAAAGAGATGGAGATAGAAGAAGAGAAAAGAAAAGAAAAGAAAAGAAAGACAGGAAAAGAAGAAAAAGAAGAAGGAAGGAGAAGAAGAGGAGGGGGGCGGCCTCCGGTTGGGGGTCACCGGCCACTGGCGGCGCGCCGGCCGTGGTGGCCCCACAGAACACAGAGAGAGAGAGAGAGGAAGAGAGTGAGGAGAGAGAGAGGGGAGAGGGTTTTAAAAAGGGGAATGGCGGTGGAGAAGTATCTAGAGAAGAGAAGAAGGGGAAAGAAAAAGAAAAGAAAAGAAAAGAAAAGGATTTAAATAATTAAAATAATATTATTTAATTTGGTTCAAAATTTGACTAGCTCCGAACGGTGCCCAAAATTATAGAAAATAAAGAATATTATCCTAAGACATAATATGAAAACGGTTTGAAGAAATTCAGTCTGGTTTGCAAATTAAAAATCTTAGAAGATATCATCGGTACCGGGCGACTCTGGCTTGGCCGGATGTTTGATAAATTCAGAAAAATCCCCAAAAATACCCTAACGTAGATAATACAATTCTAAGCCACATAGTTAAAGCGGATTCTTAAAATATAACGTCATTTGTGAAATAAAAATCGGAATGCCGATTATCGGTATCGGTGGACACCGACTACAGAGATTTTCCAAAATAATCCAGAAGGATTCTAGAAAATTCTGAAAAATCTAAAATATTAGAAAATGATATTTGAAACTGAAGCAGGCTCTATCTGACTAATGGAAAGGTCAAATAAATTTTGTACGTCGTATCGAGTACTGATACTGTGATACGTACATCAGGGAGCAGGGGGTTACATTTCTCCCCACCTTACAAAAAATTTCGTCCTCGAAATTTCAAATCAGGTGTGAGAATAATATTTTCAACCCCAAAGCCTAACTGTGACAGGTCCACGACACTTCCGCTGCGCACTCTGATATTTATAAAGAATTCGGGATGAAGAAGTTTCGTAGTGAACTAACACTAACGGATTGGAAGCAATAAGATGCAAAGAAAGCGAGAAGGAAATCGGATCTTTTGGGTAATAACTGTAAGTAAGGAATACAAAAGAGTCAAGGAATGCCGTGTCAATGATAGTGTATTCTTGTACTCGTCGCTGGAATCCCAAATTCAGATACAGATAAGTTAATCTGAACCTGATTGTACTGTTGGTAAGAGCCCAAGCATTGACCCAGGTGGTTACCCACACCAGGTATGAACCTAGGCTCTGATATAAGCCCAACACCCCTCACTCTTCTCCTCCTCCTTGGTATGGCCGGCAGCCATTCCCGCCCCACGCTGGCCACAGGTGGTTGACGCCGCCTCCACGGCGCCAGCTGGCCCTATGACAGGGCCGTGGGACCTTGTGCGTAAGCAAGAGGGGCAGCAGCCCCCTCGCTCTTCCTGTTCTCTCTCTCTCTCTCCCTCTTTTGGTTTCTCTCTCCTCTCTTTTCCTTCTCTCTCCTCTGTGAGGGCTCCGGCGGCTTAGCCGGCTGCCGGCCACCACTGGCTGGCATGGCCGACCAGTCCCTTTCTCCTCTCCCCTGCCTTTCTCTCTCATGCGCTCTCTCTCCTGCACTCTCTCTTCTTTCTCTCTTGATCCCTCCCCTATTTCTTTGACTCTCTCTTACTTGTTTCTTTCTTCTTTCTCTTCTTTCTCTTATTCTCTCTTTATATATATTTTAATAATATGATGGCGTGCGCACGTGTTTCAGACTCGTGAATTTCGCGGGATTTTTCGTAGATTTTTAGTCGAGTGTTCTCGCCTCATTTTGTGTTTCCTCATTTCGCCAGATCGATTGTATTTTATTCTGTATTTGGGATTGCTTGTATTTTTTTATTGAATTGTATACCAGTATTTGTATATGACCGAGTGCCTAGGATTGTATACAGTAAATCTGTGACGAATGCTTATATTAGTGTAGTTTAAATACATGTACATATACACTGCCTGTGATGTGTTTTATTTCTGCTTTATTATCATGCGTGGCCGCCTTTCGTGGTCATTTAGCCTCCGGGCTCCCTACTCGGCCTCCGGCCTTATCAGCTTCCGGGCTCTATACTCAGCTTCCGAGCTTCACCACTCCATGAATAATCTAGTTATTACTATGTTTATATGTGTGCTTGTGTATGCTAATATTATTTTATGCAGGTGCCTACTTGGCCCTCTGGACTTATTAAACCTTGCAGTCTCTCTTATGCCCACTTCCTCGAAAGAGGAAGTCCGTTCAGACCGTCAGGTCTTTCAGCCCCGCTTGATAGGCGAGTCTAGCAGCCAGCACTTTCCCGCTAACTCCGTCCGAGTGTAGTTACACCGTGAGCGATAGTTGTTCGTTATTGTGGTTTTACCACGAGCGATAACTACGTCGAGCGTGATAGTGTTTAGCGCTGTACGCTAGCTTCGCTCCAGCCTGGTTAGCTCCACTTGATTGTTCGTTTGTCTACTTGCTGACTTTATTTCTATCTTACTTAGACTCTGGGCTTCACCACTCTGCTGATAGCTTAATTATTATCTGTTACCGTGTTTACAAATGTGTGTTTGGTACTAACACCTCTATAGGTACTTATTTGGCCTTTCAGCCCTTCAGCCCTTTGGGCTCTCCCCTACTTTCTTAAAAGAGGGAGTGCGTTCAGACCATCAGGTCTTTTAGCTATGCCTAGTAGCAGATCTAGCGCTCAGCTCTTTACTGTTAATTCCATTCGAGCGTATTTACACTGTGAGCGCCGCTTCACCACAGGTGATAATATAGCGTCTATACGCTCGCTCCATCGTATGCGTTTAGCATGCCGCGGGCGGTAACGACGCCGAACGTGATGGTGTCTAGTGATGTGTATTAGGTTCGCTCCAGCTTTGTTTAGCTCCGCTTGGATGTTTGTTCACTTAATTTCCCGCTTGCATGCTTGATAATTTAACTATTATTCTTTTCTTGATGGTTGTGAAAAGTTTGAAATCTTTACTTATACTATTTTTTAAAACTGTATTGTTTTCCTGTATTCGTACTGATCCCCTGTTTTGGTATCATTTTCTTATATTCGTACCGATCCCCTGTATTGGTACCGTTTTCCTGTATTGTATTATGCAATAGTTGATATCTGCTGTGCTATCACCAGACATGCTATTACTTGACACTGGAGACCTGCTTGCTATCACCTGACTTGTGATTATTATATTACGGGAATCCTGTAGCATACAGTGACATGTATTCCTAGTACTCATTTATTCTTGTACTCCTGAATTCCTGAACCTGACATGCTCTTATTATTCCCATAAATTGATAATTATATAATAAACTATAAAAATGACAACTTATATCGGGTAAAGAGAAAACCGATGAACCTCAAGTGGTGAATATATTTACAGTGGTATTAGTTATGTTGTGAAACTAAAACTTTCGATTCTACCTGAGGGCCTCTAGGTGTTTCGATGGAAAACCTGGCTCCCTACCTCTTGTTATATTCCTGAATTGGCATAATATAAGACCCCCATTCTGTATGCCTTGCGGCAGAGCCTGTACTCCAGTAACAGAACATCCTGGGCCGTGGTCTCGGGCATGCACGGGACCTACTGTAAACATAACCCATTGGTTTCATTATCAGTTTCTAATAACAACATCAGTTTACTCATATATTGATGTATGTGTGTTGGAACGCTAGGACACATATCTAGATATATGGGTAGGATGAGTAGTAATAATAATAATAAGATGTTAATCAATAATTCATCATGCTGTTTTGCAATTCGGATCATATACACTTGGATTACGGTGAAGTGAGGCATAAGGTATATAGATGAGGATTTTCTTGTTTAGATTATTCCTTTAACGTACTTGTCTCATGAAGCAGTAAACTAAGCTTGTACAATTGGTTTTGCTTGTTTTCAGTTTTATTCGGATTTATCAGTTTTATGATATTTTATAGTTTAGGAGACAATTTGGGTTTTATGAAACCAGGTACGGTGATGTGATACATAAGGTATATGGATGAGGTTTCTTATTTGGATTATTTTTTCAACGTACTAATCTCACGGATTGGTAATTTGAGCTTATATAACTGGTTTTGCCACATTTACTTTTCTTGATGTCTCATTACCTGTTCCTGTATGTCTATACTCACGACACAGTTTTCAATACATGCTCTTTGACTCGTATTTATCGATATACGTGTGCTTATTTATGCATGTCAGTTGACACTCATCTCACTACTCGTTGGGAGTTCTGACTCCTTAGACCTGTATATTCATATCTTGGAGTTTGGACCGCGATGGACTTCCTGGTGAACAGAGTTGCGCAACGGTGGCGTCATAGATTGGCAGTTGACCTGTCTGGGGCTCTATCCTTCCAGGCCCCGCTACTGGGCTCTCAAGTTTTCCTTTTGTAACTCGTGAGCATCTTTTATACTGTTTATAATTGTATATCTCTTTACATTCTCGCATTTGCGCCTATCGGTGATATAATATTGTTGTAATATTGTGTTACATCCTGTGATAACTTTGTAATTATACTCTTATGTTGGAATGTATAATGCACCACGTACTTTGGTACTCTGATTTTTGCCTGTACTGATGCTTAGCGTATATACGTGAGGGCATTTCCGACTTGCGTATATACGTCGCAATAACGTCTCCGTACCCCTAGGATCAGAGCATTACATAACCACCTGTTTATATACATACTCTATTAACATGTCCATCCACAAGAATTCGAATTAATGACCACTGGAGAGTAAACTCAGTGGCGTGATCAACGGGCCACTAACGGGGGAGTAAAACAACCAACATTAAGTATTGGAAGTGATAGAAAAATTAGATCCATTAAGTATTGGAACAGGGAGGTTAAGAATCAAAGTCGGAGGCCTTTCTGATATGCTCGCGGTAGGAACGTCTGCAAATATTTTTTACCTACCATGTGTATTTTTAACTATATCCCATTTGTTTACTGTGCAGAAATCTTCAATTGTCAAGGAAAACTGAGAGACCCATTCGCTTATGGTGTGAGGTCGACTGTCTGATTAATCATGTCAGAAAATCTCCAACACAGGACCATAGTTTTTAATTTAGAATTAAGACCATAACTAAATTCTTTTCTCTCTGATCAAATTCATAAAACTTTTACTATTGAAGATGTTACCAGACATACATTTAGATATATGTAAGACATATTTCAATGTTCACATATAGAGTTTATTGTATTACAATATTTTTTGCATGCTTCGCAGATGTAGAAAATTTAGTCCTTTTCATGTTGCCAGCACTGAAAAAAAAGGTATCTGCCACTGGTCTCTTATGCCTCTTATTTTATAAACTAAAATGCCTCGTTCTGATACAAGGGTAAATTTTTTAAATTGAGATTTGAAGGAATGTCAGACTCGGCTATTAAAGCTGAGTCTTATTTGGAAACTAAAATTGTATTAGTGAAACTGGGAGTTAGAGATCCTCAAACTTTGTAAAGCGGAGCTTCAAGAAACTCTAGTTTGAACGGATTTTTTCAAATCAAAGCTAAATAAGAAAGAGAATCTAAGTTTGTCAAATACTCACAAAAATTAGTGAAATCTTAGTTTGAAAAGTTTCAAAAACTTGACCTTATTTGAGAACTAAAATGGTGTTGTGAAACTAGAGTTTGGAGGCCCTCAAACCTCATAAAACGGAGGTTCGGAAAACTCTAGTTTGAACGGATCAAAATGAAAAGAGAAGCTGAGTTTGCCGCACACTCACTAAAATTAGTTAATTAGTTCAAGTTTGAAGGACTTTTCTATTCCAAAAGACTAGCATTCTAGAGGGACAAAGACTAAATTCTTATATACTCAATCAAGATCATCTCCACGGGGCAAAGGCACGCCTCTATTGTAAATAATATCTCATGAGCTACAAAAATTGTTTTAGCTAGGCTCACTACTGCGCCCACATACACGACTAAGCTCGGAGCATGCTCTGATACCAATTGAAAATTTGAGCACCATCTCAAAAGACTAGTCTTTTAGATGGAATTGCCGAAGTTCTTATATACCCGAGATAATCCTATGTCTAGCCTGGCTGATGTGGGACTATTTATTTGATCCAAATCTCAACAAATTTTATTTTAGCTTAAACAAAATCCCGATTTCTGAAACTAAATTGCCAAACTAGGCCTAAGAGGTTTCGTTCAAAATAGCTTTATTGAGGTCACGCTAAAGTTTTCTTACATGGAATCGCTTTATGCTTTGACAATAACAACACCCAAAAAAGAACTATTCTTACTCTCACTCGCACACGCGCGCGCAGAGAGAGAGAGAGGGGTAGTAAAAGAAACAACGAGTAAAACAAACTAAAAGCCAAGTGTTTTTCTAATTTCAAATTCACAATCCTTCTTAGAAAATCCCCCCATAAACGCATCTAAATTAATCACAACAGTTTTAAGGTTAATAATTTAATATCCTCATTCAGGCTTCTCATACATACTCCATGTATTCACGTCGAAATCGAAATGAAGCTCTACGGCACGCACAAGTCTCCCTCCACCACACCACGACAAGTGAGAATTGATCAACAGACGCACACTCCAAGCTCTATATAAAGCCCTGCAATCTTAATATCCTCATCAACTCCTCTTTATTCTCAATGGCCCAACCAAAACTTGCATTGTTGGCCTTGGCAGTCTTGTCCATATCGGCTACTTACGCTGCCGCTTCTCGCGAGCTGAACGAAGTGTGGATGATGGAGAGGCACGAGCAGTGGATGGTTAAGCACGGGCGAGTGTACAAAGATGCTGCAGAGAAGGCGTATCGTTTTGAGATATTCAAGAGCAACATGGAGCTCATAGAATCGTTCAATGCCGGAAACAACAAGTTCAGGCTAGGCGCCAATCAGTTCGCAGATCTCACAAACGAAGAGTTCCGGGCTCGTAATGGATTCAAGCCTTCGGCATCTAGGAGCGAGACGAGCTTCAGATATGAGAATGTTACTGCAGCGCCAGCGAGCATGGATTGGAGAACCAAGGGTGCAGTTACTCCTGTCAAGGATCAAGGCCAATGTGGTGAGTTAGCGAGCAACTTAAACAACAAAATATTATGATTTATCCTTTTTCATCGTTTCTTTTACCGGCTAAAAATAGAAAAATTATACCATCTCCACTCCCTTTCTTAAATTATAATACATCTTCAAGAGAATTTTAGACGATCTAGCTTAGATGGCCAAGTATCAAAATTGAATTTCGAAAGCTTGTGAATTTCATTTGAAAACAAAAAGAAGAAAAGAAAGAAATTGACCATCATATGTTCAACTTTTGGAACAGGATGTTGTTGGGCCTTCTCTGCGGTGGCTGCAACAGAAGGAATTAACAAATTAAGCAGCGGCAAGCTCATCTCCCTCTCTGAGCAAGAGGTTGTCGATTGCGATGTCAAAGGTGAGGACCAAGGATGCAACGGAGGCCTAATGGACGACGCGTTCAAGTTCATCATCAAGAACAAAGGCCTCACCACAGAATCCAACTACCCATACAAAGCCGCCGACGGCACCTGCAACACTAAGAAGGCAGCATCACATGCGGCCGCCATCACCGGCTATGAAGATGTCCCGGCAAACAGCGAGGCTTCACTCCTCAAGGCCGTGGCCAACCAGCCAGTCTCCGTGGCCATAGACGCCGGTGGCTTTGCTTTCCAATTGTACTCTGGCGGTGTCTTCACAGGTGATTGTGGTACTGATCTTGATCATGGTGTGACTGCGATCGGTTATGGGACGGCCAGTGACGGGTCAAAGTACTGGCTTGTGAAGAACTCATGGGGATCATCGTGGGGCGAGAATGGGTACATAAGGATGGAGAGGGGTGTGAATGCCAAGGAAGGGCTCTGCGGTATTGCCATGCAAGCTTCCTACCCAACTGCTTAAGAAAAACATAGTCTCTGCTTGCTGCTTCTTATATTGTCCAAAACTCTTGCTACAGTTTCATGTTAATATATAGCTAGCAAGATGGTTTGGTTCTTGTTATATTTTCTTGTGCTTCTACCTTCCTCAATTTGAACCACTGTATATGAATCCAGAATATCAAGTAATGCATATTTATATTCTCAATTGTCCTTATAGATAAACTACTATAGTTTCATTCCATGTGACGACTAGACATTGGTGACACGTATTTTGCACGTGTGTATGTTTGCACCAACGGTTAATTTTAACAATATTCAAATTGTATTCCAATACAAGAAACACATCAAGTTGTAATCCAATACAAAAAAATAAGAGTTAAATACAATCTCCCAAAAAAAATGTCTACTAATGATTTCAAAAGTAAGTCTAAGAAAAAAATATATAAATATTGTAGCACATTGTTCTTATCCTATGTAGATCCTCCACGTTTACTCGAATTTCCACGTTCATATTAGCCTGACCTAACCCTCCAAGGTTGTTCCATCCGCCTCGAACTGTTGCATTGAACATCTCTCCCATGCCAGCATTGTCTCCACATGAGGATGTGTTTAGATCTCCGTTTAATTAAGCTATAAATGATCGACCATATTGAGGTGGAGCGGGTCAAGACGGAACTGGAATTGTATATTGTGTTGGATGATACCAAGACGACGGTGGCTAGGCGAAAGAAATTGTTATTGTTGAATTCCATTTCACAAACAATCACAAATAAAAAAGAAAAAGCAAACAACAAACAAAGAGGGAAAAAAAAAATCAAATCCAAGCCTATATTAGGGTTGACCTAGACCTAGACGACTCCTAACTGGGCGATTACCCCGGGGAGCTTGTTGTATGACTCTGATCACAAGCTAATCGGCCAGGTAGGGGCAAAATACGGTGGGAGGTATCCGTGCTAATCAACGGGGCTTAATTACACCAAACTACTTTATCTTCGACGCGTAACTTCTTGATCCCCAACCTTACACCGATTTCACAAGAGTAAGATTCAAAACAAGTTCCACCCTCAGTCAATCTCTTAATGAGTCTGAGATGTCCTTAGGAGCCAACGTCTATCAATTTTTATTAGGGCTTGGGTTGTGTGAGTGGGGAGGTGGTTTTGGGTTAAGAAAGGGTGAATAAATCCCTACATTATCTTATATGGGTTTTTCCCTTAAGTCCAATTCGTGCAAGTGTGCAATATAGACAAGAATATAACACAAAGCGAATAAATCACCCACATTTTTGTCCTATGCTATATGCAATGCCATATGCACACCTCAGTTCATATCACAAAAACAAAACAAAATACAGTATATTGGAATTGAATTAACACGTGCCTAAATACAAATGTCTAAACTATTTTAAAAGCGTCCAAATACCGTATTTTAGTTCTTTAATTATTGCAGTGTGTAGGCAATCAAAGAAGGAAAGTAATAGTACAGATCCACTATCTATTATAATGAACACAGTCCAGCACAACAAGATACACAATTATCACAAAATCCCCGCATTTGCGCGGCTTTTCTTTAGAAGCTTGGTCCCTGCTTTTTAGAGCAGGGAGATGCAAAGCTAGTGTTTGTTCTGTAACGTTGAGCTCTTGTAAAGATTGTCCTTCACACCAAAACAGAGAAGAAAACGTAAATAAAAAGTGAAATCAAAACCATTCCCGTCACCAGCAACGGCACTAAAAATTTGATCGGGGCGAAACGAGCACTTGAAAATGTGTCTTTTATGAAATCAGTGTAAATGTGTGTGTGCTAATGTTCCCTCGATACTTCCGTTATAGCATTGGCTCAACGGGTCGAATCCAAAGGGACGAGAGGCGATAAAAGCATTAACAGTTCTTATTCACGTCTATTATTAACAATTCTTCTTTGTTAAAAGAATTAGAAAAAGAAGAAAGAAAAGAAATCTAGGAGTGATATAGAAGATTATGAAAACGTCGATGTGAAAACAAATAAGAAATGATTGTGAATTGGTAAAGCAAAACAAGAAAGTAGAAAATGAGAGATAAAAGAAAATGAAATAAGAAGAGCTTTTGAAAAAATGATAAAAGAGTTTGAAAATTGATTTTTAAAGCAAGATAAAAGAAAACTCATGGTTACTAACTACTGATTGCTCTACTAATCATGCTAACCTCTTAGTGATAGTTGCCTCACATAGATCCTTGGCCATCACTAGTCCTTGGCTTCAAGAGACGATACAAAGCATGGCTCATAAGATTGTTCTTCTACATTCAAACAACACATCCATACCACACAACAAGTTACAAGCTACTATTAAATCATCAAAATCGGTTAGAGGTGAGCATGAAATAAAGAAGACATTGCAAGTTAGCAAGTTAGTGGGTTAGGTGTTAGAAATGTTAGAATATTAGAATCCATCATCGTGAACTATCAATGGCTCTTACAAGAGTAAGGCCTTGTAGAGGCTACTAGATTCATGTGGATTATTAAGTAAGTGGTTACATGGTTAGTGCTAGTAGTTAGATTGCCATAAGAAGAAAAGTTAGCTAAGCATCATGTAGAAAATGGAGAAGATTACAATGGAGAAGAAAGGAGACAACTTCACATAGATTGTCACCATCTATTACATCAATATCTCTCTATCTCTC
Source organism: Agave tequilana (assembly GCA_038442645.1). NCBI lineage: Eukaryota > Viridiplantae > Streptophyta > Magnoliopsida > Asparagales > Asparagaceae > Agave > Agave tequilana. The sequence goes on from JAVJIF010033593.1 coordinate 93,028, forward strand.
TCTGAATCTCTCAGCTCTACTATAAGATCTATAAAAGAAAGAAAATACAAAATAAAGAGAAAAAAAATGCTAATATGCAACTAGAAGAGAGAAACCTAGCCTATTTTCAATCTGCTTCCGTTTCAGGTCTCTGCAGGGGTATATATAGTGAAAGAAGGATCTAGAAGGCGAGACGAGGCCACGCGTCGAAAATCAACGCGTGGGTCCACCATCTTACCGTGAAAATGCGGCAATACCAGGGACCTAGGTCCCTAGTTTTGGTGCATAGGTTTGTGTCACTTCGGGGACCATCCAGATATGCTCAGATTCGGTTAATTTCGTCCAGATTTGCGTCAGACACCCGCAAGGGTCTAGGTTCAATGCATCTTCTAGAAACTCCCTTACTTGGTAATTGCAAATCAAAGTGATAAGAGAATTACCGTGTAGTTTTGGGCTAACGGGTCGTGTCCACGAGGAGGAATGCGATGAAAGCTTTTCGGTGTTTTGTTTAGAAAGCTAAAAATGGTGCTAGTTTTTTAGTTGAAAAGAAAATGGCGAGAAGGAAAATGATTAAAAGAAAATTTGCAAATTTGGAAAGGCTTTGAAAAAGGTGATTTAAAAAGCTTTAAAAAGTGATTTGTTGTTTTTAATATAAGCAGAAGATATGGACTCACTAATTTTCTACTCAATTATGTACTTATCTCAAGAACATTTGGGTCCATCATTTTTATCATATGCAAAAAATCTTTAGTTTCTCTTAATGCCCAAGTAAAACAAATAAGATGGTTTCATTTAAATCTTAAGCCCTTCTCTACAAATCATTAAAAAGAGAATGTTAAACCATCAAGCGCGAAGAAGCAAGTATGGAATAAAAACAGTTTAAAAAGATTTGTGCATTGAAAGTCCAAGTTTAAAGTAAAGATATCCTCATGTGCTTTCAAGAACGAAGTTTAACTAAGATGTTTTTCTGATTCAACAAGTGTTGCTTTCATGAAAATCAATCAAGAGAGAGGTGATAGAAGAGAGTAATTAGTGAGCCCAGAAAATGAAATTAGCTACTCATGGAGGATGAAAAACCATACTTGTAAAGCAAGACATACCGTGAATTGGAGTGGTAGAAGAGAAAATTTGATCCTTTTATTTATGTCACTTCAATCTTCGGATTACAATCACTTAATTCCTCTCTCTCACTGGTATTTGATCTGAACTACAAATTATAAAACAAAGTTACAACTTCTATACTATCTAACAAAGAGCCTAAAACTTTAAAGAATAAACAAAAATTCTAATCCTAGTCTTCACTTCTTTCTTCTATGTTGAAAATGGTATTTATAGGGAAAAATCAGAAGGGAGAGTCCGTAAGAAGATTGGGGGAGCAAACGCTCCCCCAACAACCCCAACAAAGCCGCGAAAATGCTGCTAGGGCCGCGTTTTCGCGGCCCTCCAATTGGTGGATGTTCCCGGTTTGGTGATTTCCTTTTATCTTCTACTGGTTTTCCCGTTTCTGCTCCAGGATTTGACGAAACAACCTTTGATTTGTTGGCTTCAACCGCTTGATTTGAGAAGATTCATTTCAACCAGTTTTCAACCTCTCTGATTTGCCAAGATCTGCCCTAATTCCCTGATTTCGAATTTATTCTGAATTAAATCAGAATTTGATGGGCTTTTGAGCTCGTTTCTCTTTCCTATCCTTTAGCAATGGGCCTACATTCAACAAAGAAGAATAAGACTTATTAATAGCATTTATTAGATGAAAAACATGATAATGTGATAATATATATGCAATATATGTGACCGATCACACCCCCACACTTATCTTTTGCTCGCCCTTGAGCAAAACATGAAATCTATCCTAATCAATTATTAGACCACTTTCGCAGGTCACTCGATTGCACTGAGCATGTGCAACAAGCCATTAAACCTCTAATCACCCCTAGAGGATGAGTTTTGTCTCGTGAGGGTTTTCAATGGATTGCACCCACAAAATCCATAAAGAAAGAGAAAAATGGTAGTATTTTCGAAAAGCATTTTGAAAAGAGAAAATATTTGAAGTATATTTGTAAGAATTCAAGTAATCTATAAGTTATAGGAATATCAAACTTTTCATTCATGGACTTAGTCTCTATTCAAAAACATATCATCAATCAAAGTAAGGAGTCAAATTGTGTTTCTCATCTAGTCTATTACTCTATCCTGAGTCATATGCACCATCGTGACCGTGAAGTTTAACTAAGGGTTCTTTAACATTAACTCCTATACCTTATTTATTTTTGGTGGTATTTATTTCTCAATTCCATTAGGCTTTCTAATCTGCCCATGTAACGAGCCTTTAGTCGGTGACACCCAAACCGGACAGTTTTAGGGCACCAGGTGAGAAAACACCCCTATGGACTTAAACACTCGAGCAGATAAGGCCACGAATCAAAGATTATTATTTATAAAATGTACCCCTTTTAGGCGTGAATACTTATGCTTCATTAGGCACACATACCCAGCTTAATCAGAGGATATATATATATATATATATATATATATATATATATATATATATATATATATATATATATATATATATATATATATATATATATATATATATATATTTCAACTTATCTCATTATCTTTTGCATAAATACCAATATATATATATATATATATATATATATATATATATATATATATATATATATATATTGGTATTTATGCAAAAGATAATGAGATAAGTTGAAATATATATATATATATATATATATATATATATATATATATATATATATATATATATATATTCTTTGTTTTATAAGGCATAAGAATTTTTGTCTTTGAACCCTAAGTGTGTAAGTGTATAAAGTGTGCATATTTATTCAAGGTAAAGATCAAGAATAAATTACTTTCATCAATTTTCTTCCTAACCCTAAAAATCAAACAAGTCATCTTATTTTGACAAGTGTAAGAAATCCTAATTATGATTTTCCTATTCCTTAAAATAGAATTAATTTCTTTCAAAAAATATATCAAAATATTGTTCTTACCTTTCAAAAAGTTTTTTTATACATATAATTTTTTTTTAAACAATGTTAGAGCCTTATGTTAGAGCCCTCCCCCACACTTATCTCATGCATTATCCCTAATGTATGAAAAAATGTATAGATGCGTGAAATGAAATGTAAAAGAGGTGCATATATTATACAAAATATGTACAACATCAAGTTTCTCCCACACCTAGATCTTTTTCGGTCTTATCCCTCTAGCTCTCTTCTCATCATTCCAATGGGTCCTCTTTATAGGGCATAGTGGGGAGGCCAATTTTTTTGTCATTTTATCTCTCTTCCTCCTCAGTCTCACCTTATTTAGGTTTTTCTTCCTTATATTTCTACATTTATTATTCAAAAATTGATCTCCACCACACTTCTCAGTTGAAACTTTCTCACTATGAATGCCTAGAAATTCTAACTCAGTTTCATATATCTCCTCAAAACTTAGGTCAACACTTTCCTCTGGAGATGTGTAATTAACCAAAATATCCCTAATTGGTTCATCTAAATACATGAGTTCTTCTTCGAAGAGGTTTTCAAAGAGTATGTCAATCAGAGTTTCTTGAATTATATTCTGGTGCGATAGATTATTGGTTGGCTCAGCGAAAGTGAAGATATTCAAATCAAATTTCTTTTTTTTAAAGGGGACTCTAAAATTAGGATCTCTGACATATGCCTTATCATTAAGATAATCACATTCATTCTTAAATAATTCATCAAGAAACAGAGACTCATCTTCTATACCTTCACTTTCTTCATTACAATTATTTTCAACAAAGTTTACCTCAAATATTGGGTCTCTTATCTTATGAGGTTGTTTTTTTAGGTTGAAGACATTGACTTCTCTAGTCATGTCCCCAAAGGTTAATCTCATAGACCCATTCCTACAATTAATAATAGCATTGGCAGTAGTAAAGAATGGGCGCCCTAGGATAACATGAGTTTGAGCCCTAGGATTGGACACAGGTTGTGTCTCAAGAACTATGAAATCAACTGGGAAAATAAACTCCTCGATCCGGATGAGGACATCATTAATTTCTCCCTTTGAAACTTTCACAGAACGGTCAGCTAGTTGGATTGTGACTCGAGTTGGACTAAGATTGCCCAACCTGAGCTGTTGATAAACTGAGAATGGAAGCAGGTTGATACTCGCTCCCAAGTCAAGAAGTGCGTGACTAATCTTGGCTTGTCCTATAGTGCAGGCAATGGTGGGATAACCCGGATCCTTGTACTTGACAGGGATCGGACCCGACAGTAGCTCACTAATGTTAGTGGCTAAGAAGACTTTCTTGGGTACATTAGTCTTTCTCTTCTTGGTGCACATGTCCTTAAGAAATTTTGCATAGGATGGGACTTGTTGGATAGAATCAAGGAGTGGCACATTTATCTTCACTTGGTTGAAGATCTCAATTATTTTATCTATGTGTGGATTCTTCTTGTTGTTCTTTAGCCTATTAGGAAATGGTACTATAGGCTGTACACCTGACTGGTTGACTGATCTGTTTTAGATTCGTCAGATTTGGAAGGATTGAGACTAGATGAGGTGGATGCTGGAGTGTGATTGTGCTGACTGGGATTGGGTGGTGTTGACACTTGGTTATCAACTTTCTTTCCCGACCTCAATGTATGAACAACATTACATTGATTTAATGATTGATCCTCAACCAAATGAGCTTGTTGAAAATTCCTAGGATTTATAATTAGTTCACTGGGCAAGGTACCCTTTTGCCTCTCATGTTGTGGATTGGCTAACCGTCTCATTTGACCCTCTAACTTCTGTATTGTTTACATGAGGGAATCTTGGTTCTTTATGTACCTTTTCATATTTCTCTCAAAATCAATCATTCTCCTTTCAAGTTGAGGATTCTGGAAGGAAGATGGTGGAGCTTGGTTGGGAAATTTTGTTGATAATTTGAAAAATTATTGGGAGAATTGTGAGGGTTTGGAAAGTTGGGTTGATGATTGGAAGAATTATTGGGATGATGGAAGTGGCTTGCCTGGTTCGACCGTGGGTGGTCATTATTGTGTTTGCTCTATGAGAAATTTGGGTGATTTCTCCAGCCATGATTGTATGTTGGAGCGTAAGGATCATTTGTTCGGCCTTGAAAATGCCGCATTCATCGGTTCAAGATATTGTTGATGAGCTTGAAACACATGACACTCCTCAAACACATGATCATGACTTGACAGTATGTACAGCCCGGAGTTGGAAATTGGTTTGGGCTGACTTGATTGACTGGACTTGGTTCCTTAATTTCTAAAGCTTCCAATCTTCTCGCTAGGTTGGCTAACTTTGTCTCGTTAGCTATGGATGATTCAATTGAATGAAGACCTCCTTTTGAAGAGATGGAGTTTGAATTCCTAGAGCTTTCACTAGTTGGTTCCCATTGGATGGTATTTTCAGTTAGGTTCTCATATAAATCCCATCATTCATTCTCATCCTTCTGCAAGAATCCCCTTGGCACATGCTTTCTAAGAGGGTCTTGGTTGAGTAGTCTAAACCGTCATAAAGAATTTAGCATTGTCGCCATTTCTCTATTCTATGATGAGGACATTGGACAAGGAGGTCTTTGAAGCGTTCAAAGTACCTCCAAAACGGTTCACTAGGTTCTTACTTAAACTGCATGATGTTTTTCCTAATGAGAGCGGTCTTATGATTTGGATAGAATTTCTTCAAGAAGACCTTGATGAAACCATCTCAGGATGTGATAGAGCCGGCCACTAAACTGTATAGCCATTTCTTAGTTAAGTCCTTAAGAGCGAAAGGGACAAATCTCAACCTAATAGCATCATCTGTAAGGTGTGGGATTTTCATCATTAAGCATACTTTTTCAAATTCTCTCATGAAGAAATAAGCATCTTCAGACTCTAAGCCATGGAACTTAGGGAGTGTGTTGATGAACTGTGGCTTAAGCTCAAAATTGTGTTCACCAACCGATGGAAGTTGGATGCAGGATGGAAGTGAGGTTCTAATGGGATAGAACCTGTCCTGCAAAGATGTCGGTTTAGACATAACCGAATCTAGTCTTTGTTCGAACTTGGGTGGTGATGTGTTTCTAGTTTACCTAGATGAATTAGGGTCTCTTGACCACACTTGCATACACAAACACAATCACAAACAAGTTCACCAATAGTCAACAAAAGTAAACAACCAAGCCTAACCTAAGGTAACCTTGACCTAGACAACTCCTAACTGGTTGATTGTCCACAGGAGGTATAATGCAGATTTTGACCACAAGCTAATCATCCAGGTCAGAGCAACATTGGTGGGAGGTATCCGCGCAAAAGCGATGGGCCTAATTAAGCCAAACCACCAGCCTTCAGGGTTTCGCCCCTCAATCCCTTTCCTAGACGCTGATTTGACAGGAGTCAAATTCTAACACCTTCTCCTTTAGAATAATCTCCTAATGAGTTCGGGATATCTCTAAGGCCAACGTCTATCAGATTTTAAATTAGGCTTAGGTTGTGCGTGCTTGGAGATGGTTTGTGGGTTAAGAAAGGGTAATGACTTCCCCACCTTATCTTGATTTGTTTTTTGCCCTTAGAATTTATTGTGCAAAGTGTGGAAGATATAGAAAAGTAGCATTCAAAAGCAAATATCATCCAAGAATGTTTCCTAAACTATATGCTATGCATACGTACCTTGTCTCCAGCTATCTTCAACAGTAATTGTAAAATAAACGTAATTAGACAAATGTCTAGAATGCAAGTCTAAACATTTTTTTTAAGCAATTAACAATCTCACAGATTACTGTTTGATTAAAAATAGGGAGTGTGAATATCAAATATAGTAAGAATAATAACACATAAAAATTTTATTTTTGCAAGCAATATGTCCTGCAAAAAAGAGTTTTTAGTAGTTCAACAAAACTTCAACTTTTGCACTGCAATTTCTTGAAATTCTGTTTTCTACTTTCGAGAGTAGGGTCACAGAAGAGCAAGTTTTCTCCTACAAAGCTTGAATGCTAAATCTGAATCTTGACTTCCCTGAAATAAGACACCAAACTTGTTAGAATTACACCATTTCCTCCCTGGCAAGGGCGCCAAAAATTTGATTGCAAAATCAAAGTGTTAAGAGAATTACCGTGTAGCTTTGGGCTAACGGGTCGTGTCTACGAGGAGGAATGCGATGAAAACTTTTCGGTGTTTTGTTTAGAAAGCTAAGAATGGTGCTTCTTTTCTAGTTGAAAAGAGAATGGAGAGAAGGAAAATGATTAAAAGAAAAATTACAAATTTGGAGAAGACTTTGGAAAAGGTGATTTAAAAAGTTTTGAAAAGTGATTTGTTATTTTTAATATAAGAAGAAGATATGGGCTCACTAATTTTCTACTCAACTATATACTTATCTCAAAAATATTTGGGTGCATCATTTTTATCATAAGCAAAAACCTTTAGTTTCTCTTAATGCCCAAGTAAAACAAATAAGATGGTTTCGTTTAAATCTTAAGGCCTTTCTTTACAAATCATTAAAAAGAGAGTGTTAAACCATCAAGCGCAAAGAAGCAAGTATGGAATAAAAACATTTTAAAAAGATTTATGCATTGAAAGTCCAAATTTAAAGTAAAGACATCCTCATGTGCTTTCAAGAACGAAATTTAACTAAGATGTTTTTCTGATTCAAAAAGTGTTACTTTCATAAAAATCAATCAAGAGAGAGGTAATAGAAGAGAGTAATTAGTGAGCCCAGAAAATGAAATTAGCTACTTATAGAAGATGAAAAACCATACTTGTAAGTAAAGCAAGACATACCGTGAATTGGAGTGCTAGAAGAGAAAGCTTGATTGTAACGGTCCCAGTTAAAATTTTTCCATTTAACCACAATTATCTTGTACAATCCAAGCGTGGGACCCATCAGGGTATAATACTTCCAATACAGTCATCAGAAACTTTCTACTTATACATCAAAAGTTCCACTAAAGATAACATACATGATCCAATCGAACTTATCATACTGACACATATAGTCCAAAAATCCATAAGGACACAGTCTACATTTATCATATCACAATATATATACATACAAGCAAGAGTCCAACGACAGGTCCTTTAATATTTACAAATCACGGGTGATACATATCTACACATACGCATATTTATACAAAACCATATAACAAAAGTAACTTCTACTACTGAGGTTCCGGTGGTAATTGTCCCGCACAATTGCTCTCAAGCGGGTTCCTTGCCTTTGTCCAAACCTGTAGGTGGAGTTAGAATAAAATGAGCTTGACGGCTCAGTGAGTAAAACAATATTTAAATATGCCCATCAAGTAGGTATACATGGCTAAATTATCCGGTTGACATGTGTGTCGATATACTATTTTTATAGGATCTTATAATTAGCCATGAGCTAAAACAAAACACAGTAACAATGCCTTACTAGTCGACTAGGCCACTCTATAGTCGACTAATTCTAACTGTAAGTCGACTAATCATGACGCTATAGTCGACTGATATACTTCACACGTACCTGCTTCTTTACTGGCAGCCAGGGACTCATGTAGTCGACTACCCTTCCTGGTATAGTCGACTAACTCAAGTACTAGTCGACTTGAAGCTACCTATAGTCGACTAAAACTGTGAAAAGTTGTGTTACTCACTGTATGTCACTTATAGTCGACTACCCACCTGGTGTAGTCGACTAACTCAATCTATTAGTCGACTAGTAAATAGACTATAGTCGACTAAAACTGTGAAAACAGATTGTTAACTTTCTGTTTGCTCTCTGTATCTGGGATTAGTCGACTACAGTCTGTTTGTAGTCGACTAATCCTGCTATATCAGCAGTTATCTGCCTAAAGTGTCACACCTATAGTCGACTAATTCCGGACTTTAGTCGACTAACCTACATAAAAATAGCCTGTTAAGAAGCTATTCCAGATTTGATGTTAAGGAATCATGCATGATTAAATCATAGGACTTCTATCCCATCAATATACACATACATACAACATAATCTCCCCTTCTACGCCTCCGGTTCAACCCGGTCCCTTCCTCCGTAAAATCTCCCCTTCTACGCCTCCGGTTCAACCCGGTCCCTTCCTCCGTAACATACAAAATATATATAATCTCCCCTTCTACGCCTCCGGTTCAACCCGGTCCCTTCCTCCGTAACATAATAACATCATACCATATCAATATGCAAGATATGTAGAAATATCATGAATTCGTAGACAAAAGTAACAAGTATTTGCGGAAATTGAAAACACATGATCCCAAAATATACATGGGGTCAATACTTGCATATCTCATATGCTTATCTCATTTCTACTCATTTCTACTCATTTCTACTCATCATGTTGTTAAGATTATCATGTTCTACTCACACTTGAAGTTGTATGGCCTGATTTTTGGCTGTTTTTGACTGTTGTTGCTGCTGCCCTTCACCGTTGCTGCTGCTGCGGCTGTTGCTTCCCCTGCTGCTGCTGCTATTGCTGCTGCTTCCCCTGCTGCTGCTGCTTCTGCTGCTTCAAAGGAGAGAGAGAGGAAGAGAGTATTTGAAGAGGGAGAGAGCTTTGTAACCAAAATGGATTAATTCTCTTCATCACCCTCTATTTATAGCCTCTAACCTCCCATCAAAATGTGCCATGTGTCCCTAAACATCCCATCAATTTTTAATCACTTCCATACCTCTCCCCTCTCCATAAGTACAAGCATGGTGGGGATAGTGGTGATGTTGACTTTTGGGGCAGTATTCTTATACGTATAAATACTTACGTATACACTTGCATATACATACCCGTATACTACTAAGACATCATGCATGCATACTAATTTCCACTACCTCTTATAAGATAAGATTATTCCGGGAAAGTAATGCTTTAATTAAAGCAAGTGTTACATTCTACCTTCCTTATAGAAGTTTCGTCCTCGAAACTTAACGTACCTTGGAACAAATGTGGATAGGCTTTTCTTATCTCCTCTTCCAGCTCCCAAGTGGCTTCCTCTATGTTTTGATTTCTCCATAAAACCTAGACCAAGGAAATATTTTTGCTTCTCAATTGCCTTTCCTTGCGATCAAGAACTTGTACTGGTTCTTCCGCGTAAGACATATCTTCTAGTATATGCAGGGGTTCATAGAAGATGACATGACCAGGATCGGGCACATACTTCCTCAGCTGAGATACGTGAAATACATTGTGCATCCTTTCTAAGGCAGGGGGTAGGGCCAAACGATAAGCAACCGGTCCAATTTTATCCAGTATTTCAAACGGACCCACATATCTAGGGGCTAATTTGTTCTTACTACCGGTGCGTCTCACTCCCTTCATGGAAGATACCTTCAGGAAAACACTATCCCCTACCTCAAACTCCAATGGTCTGCGACGATTGTCTGCATAAGCTTTCCGTCTGCTCTGGGTTGCTTTCATTCTTTCCTTGATTAGCTTGATTTTCTCCGTAGCCTCTTGAATTACATCGGGGCCGAACAGTCCTCTATCCCCAACTTCCTTCCAACAGATTGGTGATCTACACTTCCTCCCATACAATGCTTCAAATGGAGGCATACCGATAGTGGACTGATAGCCATTATTATAAGCAAACTCCACTAAGGGTAAATAGTTGTCCCAACTTCCCCCAAAATCTAGTACACAGGTTCTCAACATATCTTCCAATATTCGAATGGTCCTTTCTGACTGTCTATTTGTTTGGGGGTGGCTGCTGTACTGAGTTGCAATTTAGTGCCCATAGCTTTGGACAAGCTTTTCCAAAATCTGGATTGAAATCTTGGGTCCTGATCTGATACAATGGATTCAGGTACTCCATGTAATCTGATTATCTCTCGGACATATACCTGAGCCAGTCTTTCCATTGAATAATTGATCCGGATAGGCAGAAAATGGGCAGATTTGGTGAGTCTGTCTACCACTACCCAGACTGTATCCAGTCCTTGGGACGCCCGAGGAAGTCCAGTGATGAAATCCATCGCAATTTGACTCCACTTCCATTCAGGAATAGATAAGGGCACTAACAAACCTGAGGGCTTCTTATGTTCGGCCTTGACTTGTTGACAGACTAAACATTTGTGGGCAAAATTAGGAATGTCCACCTTCATTCCATCCCACCAGAAGTTATGACGCAGATCTTGATACATCTTTGTGCTTCCGGGATGAGCTGTATAAGGTGTACTATGAGCCTCCTTCATTATTTCTTCTTTGATCTCTGCTACATCTGGCACACATAATCTGCGTCCAAACCTTAGTACATCACCTTCTATTTGAAACCCCTTGAGTTCTCCTTCTTGCACTTTCTTCATCATCTTCTTTATTTGAGTATCTCCTTGTTGGGCCTCTTTGATCTTGTCGTATAGATTAATTTGGATACTCACTTGATTCAGTTGATACTCAGAATTTGAAGAATCAATGACTCGCACTTCTATTTGCATTTCTTCTAGATCTCTTAATATTCTTGCTTGACGAGTCATCAAGGCGGCCAGAGTCCCTCCTGATTTCCGGCTCAAAGCATCAGCCACCACATTGGCCTTCCCAGGGTGGTATCGAATCATAATCCTTCATTAGTTCTAACCACCTCCTCTGTCTCATGTTCAGTTCCTTTTGTGTGAAGATATATTTCAAGCTCTTATGATCAGTAAAAACTTCACAAGATACTCCATACAAATAATGTCGCCATATCTTTAAAGCAAAGATCACAGCGGCTAATTCCAAGTCATGAGTGGGGTAATTTCTTTCATGGGTCTTCAATTGTCGGGATGCATAGGCAATAACTTTTCCGTGTTGCATTAACACACATCCCATTCCCAGTTTAGATGCATCACTAAAAATGACAAATCCTTCAGTCCCCGAAGGTACAATTAAGACAGGAGCAGATGTCAGCCTAGCTTTAACCTCCAGGAAGCTCCTATCTTGATCTTCTCCCCAAGCAAACTTCTTATTCTTTCTAATTAATTGGGTCATTGGTGCCACAATCAAAGAAAATCCTTCTACAAATCTTCTGTAGTACCCCGCTAATCCCAAGAAACTTCGAATTTCAGTAACATTAGTGGGTCTAGGCCAGTCTCGGATTGCTTCAATCTTTACCGGATCTACTGATATCCCCTCTTTAGATATAATATGGCCAAGAAACCCTACTTGCTCTAGCCAAAATTCACATTTCTTCAACTTTGCATAGAGTTGCTTCTCTCTCAAGACTTGAAGAATAATTTTAAGATGTTTCTCATGATCCTCTATATTCTTTGAGTAGACCAGGATATCATCAATGAATACTACTACAAACTGGTCTAGATATGGTTGAAATATCCGATTCATTAAGTCCATAAATGCTGTCGGGGCGTTAGTGAGTCCAAAAGGCATGACTAGAAATTCAAAGTGTCCGTATCTTGTTCGGAAAGCTGATTTTGGACACATCCTCGGGTTTGACCGTCAACTGATGCTACCCCGATCTAAGATCTATTTTAGAAAATACACAAGACCCTTGTAATTGATCAAATAAGTCATCAATTCGAGGGAGAGGGTACTTATTCTTGATAGTTGCCTTATTCAATTCCCGATAATCAACACATAGTCTCATACTCCCATCCTTCTTCTTTACAAATAGTACAGGTGCTCCCCAGGGAGATATACTTGACCGAATGAAACCTTTGTCTAATAAGTCCTGCAATTGAGTTTTAAGTTCTTTCATTTCTGCAGGGGCCATACGGTACGGTGCCTTAGAAATTGGGGCAGTACCAGGTATTACATCTATTGTAAACTCTACTTCCCGATCTGGGGGCAGGCCTGGTAAGTCTTCCGGGAACACATCAGGGAACTCATTTACAATTAGAATAGTCTTAATATTTACATCAGTCCTGGTGGTATCCAACACCGAAGCCAGAAATCCTTGGCACCCTTGCTTCAATAACTTGGTGGCTTTGATGGCTGATATGTGAGGTATATCATAACAAACTTTCTCTCCTTCAAAAATAATTGCCGGAGTCCCTTTCATTTTAAAGATAATCCTCTTTTTATTACAATCTACCTGAGCACCACAGGCAGACAACCAGTCCATTCCTAGTATGGCATCGAACTCCATTTCGCCTAGCTTAATCAGATCAACAAAGGTCTTCATTTCTCCAATTATCACTTCACAATTCGTATATCTAGTGCTAGCTATCAAATTCTCCCCTATAGGTGTAGGCACAACCAACTGAAATCCTAGAGGTTTTTGATTCTTGATTTAGTTTATAAGCAAAAGCACTAGATACGAATGAATGAGTAGCTCCAGGATCAAATAATGTATGAGCAATATGTCCTGATACGGAGATCATACCTTCCACCACCGCATTCGAGGCCATTGCTTCTCGGTGGTTTAATGCGAAGGTTCTACCTTGCACCCGAGGTTGCTGAACCGATGACTGGGTTGCAGTAGAACGTGGGGCATTACTGGGCGGCATGGAGTTACTGGCTTGTCCTCTGGAAGGATTCGTCCTCAAGATCGGCCTTCCACGCATCATCGGACAATTCCTCCTTAGATGTCCCACCTCTCCACAATTAAAACAAGACCTGTCTAGGAGACAGTTTCCAAAATGGTTTACTCTACACCTCTGACACCAGGGAGCCTCCGAGACTCTGGGATAGGACGCAGAGGTAGCTTGTGTCTTCGAGGGAGTGTCTCTGTTTCTCAACCACGTTCTCCCGCCTCTGGCTCCTCCTCCTCTATAAAATGTAGTGTTAAACCCAGACCCTCTGCCGCTGGTGGGTCCTGATGCCGTCCTCAAAGGAGGTTCTTGATAATGGGGGCGCTTAGAATTGGGAATTTCTTCCACCCAGTCTCCCTGGCCTTCTTGTATGTCCATTTCCACCTCCAAAGCTCTTTCTACTGCCTGGAGATAATTCCTCAATTGTAATGGAATCAGTCGGCCGCGAATATCTGGTCTTAGGCCCTTTACGAATTTCTTTGTCTTTTCCGCTTCACTCCTGACCAAGGTATCAGCATACCTGGATAGCTGAGTGAATTTCTGATCATATTGGGATACATTCATAGAACCTTGACGTAGTTCCAAGAATTCTGTTGCCATCTTATCTCTGGCTGTCCCCGGAATGTATTTCTCAGTAAATTTGTTCACCAAGAATTCCCAGGTGATTATTCCCTTGCATTTTTCATACTATGCTTCACTGCCCTCCACCAATGTTCCGCTTCCTTTTGGAACATAAAAGAAGAGAAGGACACCTTTGTTCATCAGTGCAGCTCATAACTTCTAGAATCTTCTCTATTTGCAGAAGCCACGCTTCGGCTTGTAAAGGGTCCACCTTCCCTTCGAATACGGGCGGTTTCATCTTCTGAAACTACTCCAGTGCTCGGTGGGAATTGTTATTGCTCGCCCTGGTCACTAATTGTGCGAGCCACTCCGGCATTGCCCCTGGAGTTCTTTCATTCTCTCTTATTTGAACTTCAGAGTCTCCATCATTATTCACAGGGGGTGTACTCCCCATCTCACTGTAGTGTGTCGTATCGAGTGACAGGGACTCCTCAGGTGGTTGGTTCAAATCCATGCGTTCTCCTTATATCAATATAAGGGCGTCTTATCAACACATTACACAATTAGGAACGAGTGGGGATAAAACTTTATTCTCATGTAATCATACTAATAACGTCACTTTTGAAAACAAACAACTTGTTATTTATGTATATATAGTTACATCCATCATGAATACAAAAGGTGTCATACCTACATGCCTGCCTACTGGAATATCAGGACTAACCCCTGTGCATTCATTAGATATATGCCAGGGTATATACAACAATCCTAAGGATATCCATCACCTAACATATTAGGCCTATAATCATATATACATCAAAAGTGCCGGCTTCAAGGTTCACTCTTCGTAGGGTAGTGTATCCCCACTAGAATCTCCGCTAGTGCTGCTGTTATCACCCATATCTTCCTCAGGGTCTTCTTCCGGTGATTCGTCCCCGGCGCAGCACCAGTCGTCTAAGTCATCATAGAGGTCCATATCCTTTTCTCACGTTTCGTTCCAAAAGACGCCTCCATATGTAAATCCCCTTCGGGTTTCTTCATTAATCGAGCTAGAGTGCTTCGTCACTGGTATCTCAAGTGAATCTCCCACAAAACTACCTGTATCAACATGGGTTGGTTCAGGCTTGTTAGATGCCTGTAACTCGACCTCTACACAATCCACCCAGTTTAGGGGTACAATTGTTTCCGCTGGGTCAGTTTCGTCCGACTCGTACCCCCAGTCCATGGAGTCCGCTACCCAGCTCTCACTCGAGCTGTCGGAGCTAGAGACTGGCCAGTGTACATCGGAGTCCCCCATCTATATGTAAACAAAAAGGTCGTATCAATCTCAAGTCCAAGATATAGTCTCAATCATACGGCTATCATTCAGAAGCAACACAAGTAGACACACTTATAACTATACTTATCCTTAGTCTACTCATAAATCTCATGTCTTTAGAATAACTCAGATTCCATAGATAATTTAATACGTTCCTTGTCACATAAGACTAACTACCTAACTATGATCACATGTCTACACGTATAAACCTAACAATTTCATCATCTCTTACTCTTTCTACTTCTAAACCTTTGCTCTGATACCAACTGTAACGGTCTCAGTTAAAATTTTTCCATTTAACCACAATTATCTTGTACAATCCAAGCGTGGGACCCATCAGGGTATAATACTTCCAATACAGTCATCAGAAACTTTCTACTTATACATCAAAAGTTCCACTAAAGATAACATACATGATCCAATCGAACTTATCATACTGACACATATAGTCCAAAAATTCATAAGGACACAGTCTACATTTATCATATCACAATATATATACATACAAGCAAGAGTCCAACGACAGGTCCTTTAATATTTACAAATCACGGGTGATACATATCTACACATACGCATATTTATACAAAACCATATAACAAAAGTAACTTCTACTACTGAGGTTCCGGTGGTAATTGTCCCGCACAATTGCTCTCAAGCGGGTTCCTTGCCTTTGTCCAAACCTGTAGGTGGAGTTAGAATAGAATGAGCTTGACGGCTCAGTGAGTAAAACAATATTTAAATATGCCCATCAAGTAGGTATACATGGCTAAATTATCCGGTTGACATGTGTGTCGATATACTATTTTTATAGGATCTTATAATTAGCCATGAGCTAAAACAAAACACAGTAACAATGCCTTACTAGTCGACTAGGCCACTCTATAGTCGACTAATTCTAACTGTAAGTCGACTAATCATGACGCTATAGTCGACTGATATACTTCACACGTACCTGCTTCTTTACTGGCAGCCAGGGACTCATGTAGTCGACTACCCTTCCTGGTATAGTCGACTAACTCAAGTACTAGTCGACTTGAAGCTACCTATAGTCGACTAAAACTGTGAAAAGTTGTGTTACTCACTGTATGTCACTTATAGTCGACTACCCACCTGGTGTAGTCGACTAACTCAATCTATTAGTCGACTAGTAAATAGACTATAGTCGACTAAAACTGTGAAAACAGATTGTTAACTTTCTGTTTGCTCTCTGTATCTGGGATTAGTCGACTACAGTCTGTTTGTAGTCGACTAATCCTGCTATATCAGCAGTTATCTGCCTAAAGTGTCACACCTATAGTCGACTAATTCCGGACTTTAGTCGACTAACCTACATAAAAATAGCCTGTTAAGAAGCTATTCCAGATTTGATGTTAAGGAATCATGCATGATTAAATCATAGGACTTCTATCCCATCAATATACACATACATACAACATAATCTCCCCTTCTACGCCTCCGGTTCAACCCGGTCCCTTCCTCCGTAAAATCTCCCCTTCTACGCCTCCGGTTCAACCCGGTCCCTTCCTCCGTAACATACAAAATATATATAATCTCCCCTTCTACGCCTCCGGTTCAACCCGGTCCCTTCCTCCGTAACAAAATAACATCATACCATATCAATATGCAAGATATGTAGAAATATCATGAATTCGTAGACAAAAGTAACAAGTATTTGCGGAAATTGAAAACACATGATCCCAAAATATACATGGGGTCAATACTTGCATATCTCATATGCTTATCTCATTTCTACTCATTTCTACTCATTTCTACTCATCATGTTGTTAAGATTAGCATGTTCTACTCACACTTGAAGTTGTATGGCCTGATTTTTGGCTGTTTTTGACTGTTGTTGCTGCTGCCCTTCACCGTTGCTGCTGCTGCGGCTGTTGCTTCCCCTGCTGCTGCTGCTATTGCTGCTGCTTCCCCTGCTGCTGCTGCTTCTGCTGCTTCAAAGGAGAGAGAGAGGAAGAGAGTATTTGAAGAGGGAGAGAGCTTTGTAACCAAAATGGATTAATTCTCTTCATCACCCTCTATTTATAGCCTCTAACCTCCCATCAAAATGTGCCATGTGTCCCTAAACATCCCATCAATTTTTAATCACTTCCATACCTCTCCCCTCTCCATAAGTACAAGCATGGTGGGGATAGTGGTGATGTTGACTTTGGGGCAGTATTCTTATACGTATAAATACTTACGTATACACTTGCATATACATACCCGTATACTACTAAGACATCATGCATGCATACTAATTTCCACTACCTCTTATAAGATAAGATTATTCCGGGAAAGTAATGCTTTAATTAAAGCAAGTGTTACATTGATCCTTTTATTGATGTCACTTCAATCTTCGGATTACAATCACTCAATTCCTCTCTCACTGGTATTTGATCTGAATTACAAATTACAAAACAAAGATACAACTTCTATACTATCTAACAAAGAGCCTAAAACCTTAAAGAATAAACAAAAATTCTAATCCTAGTCTTCGCTTCTTTCTTCTCTGTTGAAAATGGTATATATAGGGAAAAACCAAAGGGGAGAGGTCGTAGGAAGATTGGGGGAGCAAACACTCCCCCAACAACCCCAACAAAGCCACAGAAACGTGGCTAGGGCCACATTTACGTGGCCCTGGTGTGGCTAGTTGGCCAAACCCAATTGGTGGATGTTCCCGGTTTGGTGATTCCCTTTTATCTTCTGCTAGTTTTCCCGTTTCTGCTCCAGGATTTGACGAAACAGCCTTTGATTTGTTGGCTTCAACCGCTTGATTTGAGAAGATTCATTTCAATCAGTTTTCAACCTCTCTGATTTGCCAAGATCTGCCCTGATTCCCTGATTTCGAATTTATTCTGAATTAAATCAGAATTTGATGGGCTTTTGGGCTCGTTTCTCTTTCCTATCCTTTAGCAATGGCCCTACATTCAACCAAGAAGAATAAGACTTATTAATAGCATTTATTAGATGAAAAACATGGTAATGTGACAATATATATGCAATATATGTAACCGATAACTTGGCCTCTAAGAAATGCAAATTTAATTACCCAAAAATGGGTTTAATTAAGCTCTTACTACCCTTTTCCCCTCCTTGTCTTGATTATCTGCAAGAGAGACCAAAACACGATTTATACTGATATTTTATTAATAAATCAGTGAGAAAATGCGATATAATAATGCAGAACTGTAGACTAATCACTGCATTCCCGTCATATGATAATCATGAGTTAAGAGTTAATCATAACTGGTGTCAGGTTTTAACATGACAGCGACAAGTGATCTGACAGGTGACAAGTGATAAGTTATATCATAACAGGGGGGTAGGTGATATAACATGAGCAAGTGTCAAGTAGTAGCATGTCGGGTGTCAGATGATAACATATCAGTTGTTAAGTGATACAGATAGGTGTATGTCAAGTGTTAACATAACAAGCATGTATATGACAAACATGTGATAGAGTAATAACTGAGCACAATCAAGCAGAGCTGAGCAGGCTAGAGACACGATCAGCAAACAGTGTTTAACACTAGAGTACTTGGCTAGGTTACCGGGACAACTCGGTTTAAAGTGCGAGTAGAAAATCCAGCAGCATCTCACCTAGACGAACCTAGTGGTAATGCGCTAAGCGCTAAGCATACCTACCAAGCGGAGCTGAAAGACCTGATGGTCTGAGCGCACTTCTCTTTCGAGGTAGTGGGCTGAGCCCGGAGGCTAAAGTACTCTCGGGATCTAAGCGCACTCTCAGTAACTACCACGAAACCCATAATGGTACAGGTCTAAAACCATTGGGTAGCCATCTCGGGAGTGGGCAGAAACTCAGAGTTGGTATCTAGACTATCATGGAGTAGTGAAGCCTGAAGCTGAGTAGAGAGCCCGGGACCAAAGTACGCTCGGGGTCTAAGCGAACTCTCAGTAGCTACCACAAAACCCATAAGGGTGCAGGCCTGAAACTATTGGATAGCCATCCCGGGAGTGGGCAGAACCCAGAGTCAGTATAAGAGTACCCGCACGAGTTGTTCTACACTATTACAAGTATTACAATATATCAGTCCGGTACAAGTCGAGGTATGTCCACAAAATACAATACACCCACCCGTAAAATCACGCCGGACTGATACTAAATACAACACAATACTAACTTTAATACAAGTCTATTTTTGCAAGGAAAGTCACTCGCCTAAAACACTAATTTTTATAGCTTTGCGCATCCGAATTCCCGAGCGAGGAAAAACACAAAGCGAGTGAAGGAGAGGGGGCTTAGCCCTAGGGTGGTCGCTGGCTCGCGTGGTGCGCCACCCTTGGTGGCCTAGGTAGTGGCTGACCTAAAGGAGGAGGTGGGAGAAAGGAAGGGAAGGGTGATGGTATTGGTGGTGGTGTTATTTGGTGAAGGGGATGGATTTTGATGGAGGAATGAAAAGAAAGTGAAGGAGGTGATGGTGAAGGTGATGTTGAAGGTTGAAGTAGTGGTGGAGGAGGTGGTGTTGTGATGGTGAAAGTAATGGTGGTGGTGGTGGAGAAGAATAGATGAGATGGAGATGAAAAGGGTGCAGTAAAAGATGATGGTGGTGACGTTGTTGAAGGTGGTGGAGATGTCGCCAGAATAGTTACCGGAATGGTCGCTGGAGTGGTCGTCGAGATGTTGCCGGAGAAGGGGGGCTTGGTCCCTAGCCAAGAATGGTGGCCGGCCTACGGTTAGGTGGTGGAGTGGTGGTTTGTGGTAGGGTTAAGTGGTGGTGGTAGTTTTGGAGAAGGTAAAGGAGATGGTAGGTTTTTGGTGGTATTTTAGAGTTTGTGGTGGTTTAAATGGAGATGGAGGAAGAAGAAGATGATGGTAGGGAGTGGGAGAAGTTGAAGCTGTTGTGGTTGTGGTGGATATGAAAGAAGAGTTGATGGTGGTTAGGCTTTTGATGAAGAAAATGAAAGGGAAGAAGAAGATAAGGGTTTTGTATTTGGAATTGGAGTTAAAGGAGAAGAAAAGGAATTAAGGTGAGGAGTTTTTTGTAAAATGGAGAGGGGTGAGGTGGCCTTAGCCGGCCATGGTGATGGGAGAGGGGAGTTTGAGTGGTTTTTGATATGTTGAAGGAGATATTTTGGTGGAAAGGAGTAGAAGGTAATGGAAGAATGGAGAATGTTTTATGGTGGAAGGAAAAGGAAGGAAAGAAAAAGGAAAAAGAAAAGAAAAGAAAAAAAAAAAATATTTGACTGGAAGAAAAAGTGAAAATAATTAGAGTGACAGATTTTCCGGATTCGGTTGCGGATGCGGAAAACTTTCGAAAAAAATACTGGAATTGTCTGAAAATCAAGTATCTCGGAACGATCCGTAAAAATTCTTAAAAATCAAGAATATTATTCTAAGAATTATGGTAAAATATGTTTCAAGAAATTTTTTATGATTTTCAAATTAAAAATTCTGGAATCGATCACCAATATCGGTCGATCCCAAATATGGCGGAAATCTGTTAAACTCTGAAAATCCTCGAAAAATGCATTAAGATAGTAAATATTATTCTAAGAAGATATATGAAAGTAGTTTCTTGAAATTTGGCTCAATTTTAAATTAAAAATCTGGGATTAAACCAGCGGTACCGATTAATCCTGATTTTAGGGTTTTTATAAAAATAATTCAGAAAAAATCTGAAAAATCATGAAAATTCTAAAATATTAGAAAACAGTGTTTAAATAAGTACAAAAACCAAACTAAAAAATATGATCAAAAATAAAAAAACATATCTAAGTACATATTCCGGGAACGGGTTTTTACAGATGTCGTGTCGAAAAGTAGCATGAAAGGGGGCACCCGAATCAATCATCTATGATTCACTGGAATCAGCCATGGAGAGAATTAAAGCATTGGATCCATTATTCTCCGTAATATACGTGAAATCCTTCTCTAGTTTTTTCCTTCTCCATCCTTCATATGCTTGAAGTCTCTATGAATGTACCCTTTTTCACCGCACCGCCGACATCGGGCACCCCTTGACTTGGAAGTACCTCTCCTTGATTTGGATTTGAATTTTTCATTCTTTTTATTTTCTCTATTCATCGGTCTTCCTCTCATATTAATACTTAGAGCACTCCCTGATGTTTTCGTCAGCCCCGATGACTTTCTATGCACTATTTACTAAGAAGTACACCCATTACACCATCAAACTTTAAGATTCCTGTCCCACAGGAATTGCTCACCACCATCATGAGACGATCACAGGCCTCTGGTAGACTGGATAATAGATCTAATGATCTAATTTCATCATCGAAATTGATCTCAACAGATTCCAACTGGCTCGTTAGCTTGTTGAATTCATTGAGATGCTCAACAACGCTTCTGATGTCTGCCATCTTCCGGTTCAACAGCTTCTTCGTCAAGAAAACTTTATTTGAAATCGAGAGTTTCTCATACATCTCTGAGAGGGCTGCCATCAAGTCTAGGGTGGTCTTCTACCTGAAGATGTTGAATGCAACCGTCGATGTTAGGGATAATCGGATCACCCCTAGGGCTTTTTGATCTAGGATCTTTCACTCGCCGTCGGACATCTCCTTCAGCTTTTGGGCCTTTTCACCGAGAGAAAAATAGAGATCTTTCTTGTACAGGTAGCCTTTGATCTGCATCTTTCAGAACCTGCAATTCGTGTCATTGAATCTTTCAACTATAATCTTTCCTTCGTCCGTCATTATAAATCTCGCATTGATACCAGTTGTTGGGATCAACAGCAGCGTGGATGAAGAAAAGATGCAAAAGAAAAAAAATTAATCAAAGATACCAGAAATTATGTGAAAAATCCAAATCGGAAAAAACCTCGGAGTCGCATACAAATTCGCTATTTATTAGAGATTACAGGGGAGAAGAAGAGAACCCCATAGCCGCTCTATACAATATCACTCACAATAGTATAATCTATTGATGCTTTATCACTTGCTCAAACCTAATGACGATGCATCCCATTTTATAGGAAAAGTTAGGGTTACAAGTTGTGAGATCCCTAAACTGTCATTGACGTTCTTCTTAAGCTTCGCTGGCAAAGAAGCTTCTGGAGTAGACAGCTTTCAGGCTGAATTGGGCCTCTTTCAGGCTGGACTGGGCCGCTTTCGCTAACTATCTTGAATTCACTACGGAGTGCTCCTCCGACTATGTGCTTCAGAGTGATCTTCCGCTCCAGAGACTCCGCCACTCCGGAAGGCTCTATCGCTCCATCCTTGCCATTAACTTCAAACTCTAAACTCGTTCAACGTTATGACTAGAAAAGCTCCGCCATCGCTCCCGAATAATCATGTTGACACTGTGGCGACAGTGCGTTATGACAATAATCTGGCGCCACAATTTAACAGGGGTCATGTTAACAACGGAAAGGATCCAAGCCCCTATTCAAAAAGAAATGTTCTCCTCACGAAACTACACTACAGATGAAAAGAAACAAAACTAATGAAAAACAAAGTTAGATCCCAATTCAGTAGAGGATCAATCCCAACTAATTAAACAAATAATACTGCCATCACCAATTCAGTATCCTTCTCCGTAGAGAGAAGTTTGGTGCACAACATCCAAAATCACTGTAGATGAGATGTACATGTAATTAACGTACGCACATAGTGAAGAATGCTGTATGAGATGCAATCATATAGAAAATAATTAATGTCCACATTCAGATTACTCATATTCAAAGTATTCACGTCCCAATCAATTAACATGAAGCTCTACGGCACGCGCAAGTCACCCTCCAAAAACACGATGAGACAAGTGATAAATTGAACAACATTTCACACACCCTTGGAGCTCTCTATATAAAGCCCTGCATGCATCCTTAATGGCCTCATCAACTCAAAATCATTTCAAATTTAGATCCATTCATTAGCATAATATAGTACAATCCTTGTCCCCATGGCCTCGCCAACAATTAGGTGCCTATTGTTGGCCTTGTCGATCTTGGCTATATCGGCTACTTACGCTGCCGCTTCTCGCGAGCTGAACGAAGTGTCGATGATGGAGAGGCACGAGCAGTGGATGGTTAAGCACGGGCGAGTGTACAAAGATGCTGCAGAGAAGGCGTATCGTTTTGAGATATTCAAGAGCAACATGGAGCTCATAGAATCGTTCAATGCCGGAAACAACAAGTTCAGGCTAGGCGCCAATCAGTTCGCAGATCTCACAAACGAAGAGTTCCGGGCTCTTAATGGATTCAAGCCTTCGGCATCTAGGAGCGCGACGAGCTTCAGATATGAGAATGTTACTGCACCGCCAGCGAGCATGGATTGGAGAACCAAGGGTGCAGTTACTCCTGTCAAGGATCAAGGCCAATGTGGTGAGTTAGCGAGCAACTTAAACAACAAAATATTATGATTTATCCTTTTTCATCGTTTTCTTTTGCCATCTAAAAATAGAAAAATTATACCATCTCCACTCCCTTTCTTAATTTATAATACATCTTCAAGAGAATTTCAGACGATCTAGCTTAGATGGCCAAGTATCAAATTGAATTTCGAAAAGCTTGTGAATTTCATTTGAAAACAAAAAGAAGAAAAGAAAGAAATTGACTGTCATATGTTCTACTTTTGGAACAGGATGTTGTTGGGCCTTCTCTGCGGTGGCTGCAACAGAAGGAATCAACAAATTAAGCAGCGGCAAGCTCATCTCCCTCTCTGAGCAAGAGGTTGTCGATTGCGATGTCAAAGGTGAGGACCAAGGATGCAACGGAGGCCTAATGGACGGCGCGTTCAAGTTCATCATCAAGAACAAAGGCCTCACCACAGAATCCAACTACCCATACCAAGCCGCCGACGGCACCTGCAACACTAAGAAGGCAGCATCACATGCGGCCGTGATCACCGGCTACGAAGATGTCCCGGCAAACAGCGAGGCTTCACTCCTCAAGGCGGTGGCCAACCAGCCAGTCTCCGTGGCCATAGACGCCGGTGGCTTTGCTTTCCAATTGTACTCTGGCGGTGTCTTCACAGGTGATTGTGGTACTGATCTTGATCATGGTGTGACTGCGGTCGGTTATGGGACGGCCAGTGACGGGACAAAGTACTGGCTTGTGAAGAACTCATGGGGATCATCGTGGGGCGAGAATGGGTACATAAGGATGGAGAGGGGTGTGAATGCCAAGGAAGGGCTCTGCGGTATTGCCATGCAAGCTTCCTACCCAACTGCTTAAGAAAACATAGTCTCTGCTTGCTGCTTCTTATATTGTGTTATTATGGTGTCAAAAACTCTTGCTACAGTTTCATGTTAATATATAGCTAGCAAGATGGTTTGGTTCTTGTTATATTTTCTTGTGCTTCTACCTTCCTCAAGTTGAACCACTGTATATGAATCCAGAATATCAAGTAAAGCATGTTTATATTCTCAATTGTCGTTATAGATAAACTACTATAGTTTCATTCCATGTGACGACTAGACATTTGTGACACGTATTTTGCAGGTGTGTATGTTTGCACCAACGGTTAATATTAAAAATATTCAATAAAACATGTATAATTATTGATTGAATAATATTTTTCCAAAATAAATCACAGTTATCGAGTATAATATAAATTATTAATAGAAAAATTCACAATTTTATAACCTGCAGAACTCTTTTGGAAAATAAATCTCTCCCATGAAATTGTATTCCAATGCAAGAAACACATCAAATTGTAATCTAATACAAAAAAATGTCTACTGATGATTTCAAAATTAAGCCTAAGAAAAAAAAAAAAAAAAACATAAATATTGTAGCACGTTGTTCCTATCCTACGTAGATCCTCCATGTTCACTCGAATTTTCACGTTCATTAGCCTGACCTAACCCTCCAAGGCTGTTCCATCCGCCTTAGGCTATTGCATTGAACATATCTCCCATGCCAGCATTGTCTCCACATGAAGATGGGTTTAGATCTCCATTTAATAAAGCTATAAAAGATGGACCATATGGGGTGGAGCGGGCGTGGAGCGGGCCAAGACGACACTGGAATTGTATATTGTGTTGGATGATACCGAGGCGGCGGCGGCTGGTGCCATCCAAAACTTAGAACTATATATTGTGTTGGATGATACCGAGGCGGCGGCGGCTGGTGCCATCCAAAACTTAGAACTGTATATTGTGTTGGAGTGCTAGATAGTACTCTTGACAAAATCGGAATGCTTGACGGGTCCGTTGATGAAGCCGGAGAACTGGATGGAGGAGTTGGATTGTGAACGCCCTGCAATTAATTTATAATGAAAGCGACAAAAAGTTACAAAATATCACAAGTTGCAACTAAATTTTAATTGTTTATAAATTTTCAAGATTGCATGTGTTGCATGAATTATGCAATATGACACACATGAGATGTGAGTGTTCAGAAATAATACTACTGAAAACATTAGTACCCCACAAAAGATTATGTCAGTAAGCATTGTCTGAAAATAACACTAAATTGACTTGCTTAATAGAATAGATGCTTGCTTTCTTGGTTATAAAACAAACTATAAAACAGAAGCATAGAGAATATATTAATGTAGATAAAGATACATTTACTATAAAACAAATTAAATACTGTAAAAGAGAGATTATGAATAATACCTCATTCTCTTTTAGTTTTTTATTTTCCTCTTGCAGACGCGCTAGCTGCTCTTCTAACCCCATCACATATGAAGTGCGCTTTGCCTTTTGGATAAGGTTATACTCCTCGATTTGCCGTTTAGTAGGGCAATTTCCCATACCTCTTGTACACCCTTCGTGATGTCCACCACTCACAACATTAAGAATTGGGGTCAGAACATGTGGGTCAGTTTGCTTTGACAAATCAACCCCTTGAGCTAAAGCCTCCTCACGAACATTTTCCTACACAATTTTAAATTGAAAGAAAGAACTTTAGTAAAAGAATTCTCTAACATTCTTAGGAAAAAACTTGTTCAAATTTCTCACACATCTCAAGAGAAAAAATAGAAAAAATGAAGTCCCTCATTTGACTGAGTTGGGTTTGCAACCCAATCAACACCTCCTCTGCGTCCTGTACAGCTTGTGCTTCTGTGGCAATGATCGTATTTATTGGCTTGCAGGCTAATGTGCCCACTAATCTACTTTGATATTTGTTTGTATTACCAAATATGGCTTTGATGCATTGATCTTGCATATCATCTGGTAGTCGCTCAAACTCAGTTCCTTGGCTCTGGATTCAAAGGGTGGCTTGAGTAACCTTGCAGGCGAGGGCAGCCTACATAAAACCCATAGCATAATATGCCAAATATAATTGATTAATTTTTTAAACCCAAGTATAATTATAATATAAGATATTAACTGTGATTATATTTGCTCTGCATCCTTCTCTGCATTCTCCTTCCCCTTCCTTTGTTTCTTTCAAAGTATATAAGCCTCTTTAGCCACCTTATCAATAGTTACTGGACCACCTGCTTTCTTTACCTGTTTGTATAAAAAGTAATAAGCTCTTAGTATCTTTCCATTTTAAAATTTTCAAATCATGATAGTTGAAAAGTAGAGAAAGAATCAATATAGTTTCTCACCAGGTAATACTCTCGGTTCGCCATGGACATAAACCCCAACGAATGATCTAGCTCATCCTATAATCGATTTTCTTGAGAAATCTTTGACTTTTTCTACAAACATTCAAAATATTGAGTAAGTAGTATTTATAACATATTAAATTTATTTACCACATGATACATTACCTGGAAATGGTCAGTGTTTCAATATGTCATCAAAGCTGCAAAATGAATGGGGTCCACTCTAGTGGGCAGATAATAGAACCAGTCGAAATCATTGTCATAAGGCTCAAAATTTTGTGATCTTAATTCATGCCTCCATTGAGCTATTGCCTTACATATTTTTGTGAAGACATATTTTCAACCATTGGAACAATCATCCATAAAATGTAAAGCTGCATATATAGTACATGAAAGGGATTAATAAATAACAATATAAAAATTCTTTAAATAGCATCAAGACTACATTAAAATGTGATGCATCATGGCATGATTAGGTTTTAACTTTTTAATTAATATTTGTTTAAAGGTGTTAAGTCATATACCTGAAGATCCCTCCATGTAGCACTGAATGAACTACATGGCTGACTTTTCCAATCATAATATATGTTCCAAATATCAGATCGTCTCACTAGTATGCCAAGGTAATTGTTGAAACTATTACCCCATGAACCAACTGGACAGTCTTTGTGCTCCATCACAGTCTTACTCTTTGCCCGTTACTATGAGGTAATTGTTGAAATTTAAACACTTTAACACAATATGCCTCATATCTATTGACACTTGCAAGTGGATCATTAGAAAGATGAACAATGCATTGTGGGACTTCTATTCTATGAGATAACAAGTTCAGAACCTAAAATGACAAAGATCGTTTTAAATATAAATATGCCTGCAATTTATATTTGTTATTGATTTGAGAAGGTGTGTTAATTATTATAGAAGAGAATAGAATAACCATATATGATCTTGAAGCCAAAATGCAAATTCTTTCCTGTGCCTATTATCAAGCTGGCTTCTTGTTGTTTTTCCCTTATGGTGCCTCTTCAACTCTTCAAAATTCTTAATAAAGAAATATTTAATATTGAAGTATCAGAAGAATAAATCACATAAAGAGTTATCTACAAAGGGTAACAAGTTGGTACCTGCGATATTCTTTTACTATGTCAAAGTTGTTCAATGCATATTCATGCGCCTGCACTAAAAAGTGCCTAGGATAGTCTTTATCCTCACCTTGGAAGAAATTGCATGCACTCTCCTTGTTACGAGCTGGACGAGTAAGCCTTGTCTCAGTCCCGCGTAAGTAATACGAGGTGAAAATAATGCATTCGTCTGCTATATAGTTTTCGGCTATTGATCCTTCTGGATGAGCTCGATTATGGACTTGATGCTTTAAATAACCCAACCACCCAATAGCGTCCACTATATACAATTATAGTGAATTATTGGAGGAAAAAATTTATGCACTATTTACTTTATGCAAGTAGGTTACCTCTCAATCGGACACATCCATCAAAAAGTAACTAGTCCCACAACTTTAGGCTCTGTAACTAGATGAACTCTGAGGTTACCACAACCGTAAAGAACGATAGTGGGAAGATCATTTCAAGCTTACATAATATTTTCACAACTTGCTTTTCCAGCTTATCAAATTCGGCTATATCTATGACTTTTGAACATAGTTGATTAAAAAATTCACAAAACTCAATCAACACTTTGGCTACTTCAGGATTTAAGTTATCTCGCATTGCAACTGGGAGCAATTGATGAAAAAGAACATGACAGTCATGGGTCTTAAGTCCAACAATCTTCCTCTCATTCACTTGTACATTATTTGATATATTGGAGAAATACCCATCAGGTTATTTCACCGATTTAAGCACCTGACAAAAATTTTGCATTTCATATCTGGACATTGAGAAAATTGATGGAGGAATTTCGTACTTTTCATTTCCAAGATCTATTGCCTTGAGGCTCTTTCGAATTTCTAGAGCCCCAAGATCCAATCGACCTCTTATATCATCCTTGAATTTCTTGGGATCTTGTAGAAGTGTTGCCAAAATGTTGTCGCAAACATTCTTCTCTATATGCATAACATCTAGATTGTGTCTAATTTTCAGAGTTGCCCAATATGGCAATTGAAAGAATATACTTTTCTTCTTCCACCTAGGAAGCATGTCTGGTATAGGTTCTTCGTCGTTAGAATTCTTTGCACGCCTCTTACGCTTTTTCATATTAACATTTTCATCAGAAAAATATAGATCCTTACCGAACTTCACATTAATATCTTCAGGAAACTGCTGAAGAATCTCTGTATCAGAAATTACCCTTGGTGGTCCTCTATTTTCAACTTTGTCTTCATCTTACGATATAAATGATTTACTGGGAGCCAACATCTATGCCCCCAATATCATTGCTTATTACTATATTATAATGTGGAGGCCTCCATGCTTGTACCACGTATTGGACAAGCAAATTTTCCCTTAGTTGTCAAGCCAAACAAACTTTCATATGCTGGGATGTCATTAATTGTCCACAGTATAGCCGCACTCATTGTGAAAATCTGTTTGGAGTATGCATCATTTGTTCTGACGCCATCTGTCCACAGAACTTTCAGCTTATCAATCAATGGCTCTAAGTAAACATCAATGTCATTATCAGGGGTATATTTTTCTGATATCAACAAAGATAGTATTATGAAAGGTTGTTTCATACACAACCAGGGGTGTAAATTGTATGACATAAGCACAACAGGACATGTTGACCACCCTGAACTTTGTAAGATATAAAAATTGAATCCATACTTGCCAATCCCATCCTAACATTCCTTGGCTCCATACCGAACTCAGGATATCTTACATTCAAATATTTCCATTCTTCAGTGTGGGGTGTCGTAATTTGCCATCATCGACTCGACTTTTTGAATGCCACATTATCTCTTTTGCAACCTCCTCTGTTATATACAACTTTGTAACCTTGGTATGAAAGGAAAATGGCGGAGAACCTTAGCAGGAATTCTCTGTTATTTTGGTGGATCATCATTTGATTTGCCTGCAACAGAAATGCCTTTTGTCTCTCTTCCATCTTGAGACTTTAGACTTGGGGCAAACCTATATATCCTTGTTCCCCTTTTAGTATAAGATACAGTCATTAAGACAAGCATCAATCTTAACATAATCAAGACCAAGCATCGTGACAATTTTCTTTGCCTCATAGTATGATTTCAGTATGCTCTCATTCCCATATGGAAGAGCCTTTCAAAGTATATTAAAAAGCATTGCGAAGTGCTTATTGGTCCATTCACTAAGAGATTTGAGCTGAAACAACCTTAGTAGGAATGACAATCTCATAAATTCTGTGCAATCGTGCCACAAGTCCTTCTCATTATCCTTCAATAATATGGTTAAATTCTTAATATCTTCATATTTCGGTATTACCTCTACATTCTTTAATTTATCAGCATTCTCCTCTTGTCGAGGAGCCACAAATATATCATGCAAAATTTGGTTGTTGTCTACTCAGTCCCCTTCTAGTGAAACTTGTTCCTTGAGAGATTCTGGCATGTCATCTATGCCACGAGGAATTTCACCATGAAAACTCCATATGTAATATTCCTTTACAAAAAACCCATGCAATTAGGTGACTTCGTATCTCATCCCGACTTAACATCCCTGAATTTTTTACATCGTTTACATGGACAGTACATTAATCTTGACTCTGAACCTTATGGATTGGAGTCAACAAAATCTAAAAATGCAACAACCCCTTTTTTAAACCGATCATCAGACCATCTCTCAACTGGAGGTATATTCATGAAAGTTTTGTCTGAGACGTTCCTCATCTGCTATAATAGATACAAATAATCATCCTCTTTTCTTTGTTTGGGTTGCAGAAGAAATATATCCAAAAGCTAAAATATTTGAATAAACATGAGTAATGAAAGTTTTAGCCAAAAGAATATACTTTCATGATTTCCAATCAATTCTTAAAAGAGACGCAAAACATGAAGATAACACCATAAAATAATGGAACTAACCCATAAGGATAAATGCAGCCGCTCTAAAATTATAAAAGTCAGCAAACAAAGGACTGAGATTAAAACATAAAATAGTGATGCTTACAGGATAAAATGCAGATGAACTCTCCACAGAACATGGAGAAAAATTAACGTGATTTATCTTAAATGTTGAATATTATCTACAGAACCCTGACTGAAACAGGCAATGCACGTATAAGATAACTTAGATAAGTATGATATATGCAAGAATAGATGGCTAAATAAAAAGGAAATGAAAAGCCTCTCTAAAAACTCCTGTTTGCATTCATGCACAGGTACCTTTTGCACTGGTACCTGCATCACATATGAAGGTAAGGCCATCAGGAAACAAATTCTTTTACTACAGTGATGTCAAGGAGTTCTTATTACCAAAGCACACAA
Source organism: Agave tequilana (assembly GCA_038442645.1). Lineage (NCBI taxonomy): Eukaryota > Viridiplantae > Streptophyta > Magnoliopsida > Asparagales > Asparagaceae > Agave > Agave tequilana. The sequence goes on from JAVJIF010033593.1 coordinate 124,221, forward strand.
TTAAGGTGATTATAAGCTTAAAGATTCTCCCATGTATCATTCTTACAAGGCAGAAAAATTGCAAAATGTTACCTTGTCTTCTTTGAACTGCAAGTCCAACCAATTCCCCTTCGAGGCTTTGAGAAGTATGACTGACTTTTGATGGCTTAACAAGCACCTTACATTAAGATGTCTTTATCTGTGGATATGTCAAGTCAAATAATTCAGGAGTGATAAAACAAAGAAAATAATGTCAGCAGATAATAAAACTGAAAAATGTGTGTCCAGGTGAAGAGCAGCATACAGTTTGGGCATGCTTGTGTGTGGACATGGAAACCATTGTAAAAGCAGTACTATCTCAACATAGAGATTTAAATGTGCAATATATGTAAATGCATAAATAAAGAATATTTCTCTCATGAGATGATGAAAATATTTGTTATGTCCTGTGAATTATAATAACAATGGAATCCATAATAAGCAAAATAATTTATTGATAATATATCATTATATCTCGTAAGAACAATATATAAGTGAGTTTAAAACTTACAATAGCTCATTATAAAACTTATTAGAGCAAATAAAAATCTCTGTGTTTGATCATCATTGACCACAAAAATCATATGAGGTAACCGGCTGCCAGAAAGGATTTTTTTTTTACTTGTATTTAAATAAAAAGCTCCAAATCTCTCTATTGAAAGATCCAATTCATTTGTTATTTCAATCTAATGGTTGATTTATTTAAAGCACTAATTCTAATTTTTTTTAATTTATGCATCCTGCAGAACTCAGATGTTTCAACTGCAAAGCTTAGTTGAAGGGGACAAGTTGCATGGAAGGAAGGGAAAAAATATGATCAGTTCCAAAATTTTAAACACTATTTTGGCATCCAGCCTGTTAAGTGAAACCCCATGAAGACACTGTTAACAAAAAGATATCAGATTGTAGGGATAAAGAACCATTTGTACTGATCGAGAAATGATGCAAATTTGCAATCAACAAATTGATAAAAGAGTAAAAAGGAATCTATAAATGAGAAAATATGCTTCAATTATCAAATCAAAAATAGAAAATTAAAGAACATATTGATGAAAATAATACGTGTAGGATGACTCGACCGCCAGAGGGAGAGACCTCCTCGAGGGAGAACAAGATCGGGCGGGAGAGAGAGAGAGAGAGAGAGAGAGAGAGAGAGAGAGAGAGAGAGAGAGAGAGAGAGAGAGAGAGAGAGCCAAAGACGTGCAGCTGATGACAGGAGAAAAGCAGCAACGAAATATTTTTCGCATCCTCCAAAACTAAAAAATGAAGTGATATACCTAATTATTTTTTAAAATCTTTGTTTTTAAATTAGATATCTAGGTTAAATAAAATGAAATCCCAACCATCTGATTAGTTGATCAAGAATATTTTTTGATCTATCAAGAATCCTTTAGTTCTCTCAGGAATACTATATTCCCAACTAAACATTGCCAACTAATAGATTTTCTCTAGATTATAATATATTCCCAACCAAAAGCTTTTAGTCAAAAGTATTTCGTCAAGAGCATACTAATTTCTACTTGTATATAGAGACTTATAACAAATGAGCATGTTGACTAACTAGGGTTAATAGACATAATAAACTATTCTTTACTTACAGATAGATTATTAGCTAGAAAGAATTATAATAAATGAACCGCATATTGTGATGGAGAAATATATAATATGATATTGTAAGGAACTAATATCTTAATAGAAGGTTTGCATGAATTTATATTTTAAGAACCCAAAATATATTTATTTACATGTAAGACTTCGGTTTATGGTAAGGGCCTCCCCGTCCATTTTTAAAATAGACTTCGTCCTGTAAATTCAAACTTGATATGTCAGAAGACCGAGGTTGGGTTCATTAGAATTAAACAAACTTGAACCCTGCTTAAACGAGTTCAATGCGAGTCCAATCCATTCCTACCCCTTATTCCGTAGTAGGTTAGTTATGCTCGAGATCAAACCACAACCGACAGAAAATAATTGAGAGTGAGAATAATGGATTTGATTATTTAATGCAGAAGACTCAAACGAGAAGATCCAATTTTGTATGGCAAAGCCTCGGGATCGTGTGGACTGATTAAGATGTGATGGGTCCTGGCTCAACATTGTTTGGTAAACATTAAGGTACAAGGAGCGGAGTTTAAGAACTAGACAAGCAACGAGGAGCAAAAGAATTGACAAACATCATTTTCAAAGCTTGGGTGAGTGAGCCACATATTTTCAAAATGGAACAGATTGCTATGATGAGCAGCACCGCCAGTGATAGGAAGGGGAGGAGTGTGATCAGAGAAGGTACGTGGTAGCAGCCCAAGTGATGATAAGGGAAAGGCAACTTCTGGGCCTAAAGAGTGAAGATATCGATCTAGCTTAACAGAGGAGGGGGCTTGCCATCCATTTGTCCATGTACATGATCGCCCAGTCATTAGGAATTGCAAGGAAATCGAGTAGGAGGATTAGATCGTTAAAGTCGGCCATACCCTAAAAATGAATCTTAGGTCCACTTGGTTCTCTGAAAAATCTAGTAACATTGAAGTCGCTGGTGAGAAGCCAACTATCACCGGCTCATCCACATGTGTTGCGAATTTCGGACCAAAGGAAGGGCTATTGGGCATCTTCACAAGGTCTACAGAGGAGATGGTAATGTTGCCCGGGAAGTACGATGAGTGAGTTTCACTGAAAGGAGAAATTTGTCAACAAGTTTACTAACACAATCAAACAAATCATCACGCCAGCCAATAAGTTGTTCACCAATAGGGCCAAGCACTTTAAGATGTTCTCATCTATTATTAAAATTACCCCCAATTGAACGGAGAAAATAAGCAGAAGGAAACTCAATTTTACTTTCTTGTACGAGAACTGCATCGACATGGTTAAACTTAAGAAAATCACGAAGTTTGTTGCAGTTCTTAGGATATCCCAGTCCACGAACATTCCAGAAAATAACTAACATAAGTTAAGAGGAAACACACAAAGCTAGAATAAAAAACTGATAAAAGACAATCAGAGTGGAGCCTGAGCTCACATTCGGTCCAGATCTCTGATACGAGTAGTCACTATCTAATCACCATCTCCAACGATATAACCACAAGCGATAGTAGTGCTGAAATGCACAGGATATCTTCATCAGTAATCCCTTCATTGCATCAGAGGTGGCATGAGAAATGTTGACTGAACCCAAAGGACCCGTCGGCGCAGAGCAGTGAGTTTGATCCCTCTCCTCGAGTAAATGATTGCCTACGCGCTTAGCATTCTCTCAATAAAGGTTACCGGAGCATTAGAGGTCAGATTGTGGGCACTGTGGTATAGGAAGAGGCGTTGATTTGTTATCTCATCTACTGGGTAGTAAAGTGTGCCGTGAAGTGAAATGGCTTGCAGAGATAGAGGTTGATTGGTTGTGTTGTGGCAGAGCTAGGTCCTGTACAAAGAGATCCAGTAGGGACACTGCTCAGAAGTGGTGAAAGAAAGACGTTGTTCAGCAAAGGTGTAGAGGACATCAATGGAGGTGTGTTGAGACCAAATTAAAACAATCAGGTTATGGCACCAACTGTTGTGCGCCTAAAATCAAGACTGACGTTGCGAAACCGTGACAATATGTGATATTTGCAAAAGAAAACTAGTAAAGTAAAGTAGCAATACTAAGACAAAAGAGAAATAACACGAGAATTTAACGTGGTTTGGCCAAATCCGGCCTACATCGATGAGAAGAGAAGTTGAGAGAGTTTTCCTAATAAATCTAGTACAAGAAATCTAACCTTCTCCTTGATTCCCACAATTTAAAAGAACCTAAGGAATTACAAAAGTTTTTAGGCATCCTTAACTATGCTAGATCTTTCTTTCCTTATTTAAGAAAATTTACTCAACTATTACATAAAAAACTTAAGAAGAATGGTCAAAAATATTTTAAAAGTGAAGATAAAAAGATAGTCCAAAATTAAAAGAATTGATCAGCAAATTACTTAACTTAACATTACCAATAAGTGATTCAACTAAATAATCCAGACTGATGCTTCTAAGAATGCTTGGGGAGAAATCTTATTACAAGAAATAGATAATACTGGAACTATTTGTAGATACACTAACGAAAAATTCAAAGTAAAAAATAGGTAATGCATTAGATGCTGAAATATAACCAAAATTGAAGCAATAGATATATTTAGAGTTTTCTTAAATAGAGAATTTACAATAAAAACTGATAGCGGAAACATAATTAAGCACTTTAATAAAAATAATTTCAAAACTTCTCCAGCCAAACTAGGATAAAGAAGATGGTTAAACTTTACTAACCAAAAACAGGTAATGGTTATCGGTCTAAAATAAGGCATATTAAAGGTAGTGATAATATTCTAGTAGATTTTCTATCTAGAGAATTAATCAAATAATCATTTATCTAACTATTATATATGTTTCTCTTACAGATTTTAGAAGTATTCTGAGATATTCTTATCAAGAGTCAGATAAGTGACAATAGTGATAACTCATCAACAGTGTAAAAAGCATTTCATACTTCTGAATCAATATCCTTGTTAAAATTAATACCTTCTTGATATTGAAATTCCTTCACAACCATCCTCGCCTCGTACCTCTCGGTGCCATCATGCTCTTCCTTCAACAGATAGACCCACTTGTTATGCATGGCTCGCTTGCTTTTTGCCACTTGAACCCTTATTTAGTTCTTTATGAGACTCCATCTCATCATCCATATCAAGCTCCCACTTGACTTTGTCTTTCACATGCAAAGCCTTCTTATAACACTTGGACTCACCACTGTCAATCAAAAATTGATAGTGCAAGAAAGGAGAATATCTCTTCAATGCTCTAGTCATCTTGATTGACCGTCTATACTCACTTTGGGGTGTCAAAGGATCCACTCTGAGTTCCTCGTTCCTTTCCGGAATGCTCTGAAGCTTCTTCACAGGAATATTATCAAGTTCGATGAACTCCACATCATCTTACTGTTCTGGATTACTCCAAGATGCCACTCTGGGATCCTTCTCCAAAGTGTTCCTCTCCATCAACAAGTCTTTGTACATATTCTTCTCATTGAATACCACATCCTTATAATGCCTAAGAATATTTCAGTTTTCTAGATCTCAAAACCGATAGTCATACTCGCTTGTTCTGTACTTAATGAAGATGCATCTCTTGGACTTCGAATCTAACTTACTCCTGCGATCTAATTCCTTATGAACATATGAGATACAACCAAAAATACATAAGTGACTCAGATTTTCCTCTTTTTCAGTCCATACGTCCTCCAAAATCCCACAGTTCAAGGGCATCGATGGCCCTCTGTTGATCAGATACACAGCCATGTTTACTGCACCTGCCGAGAACTCTAGGGCAATCCAATGTGCTTTTGCATGCTCCTGACAAGCTCCAGTATTGTCCAATTCATACACTCCGTTATCCTATTCTGATGAGGGTTTTCCGAAACCATTTTTCTCTACGGATTTCTCGACTCGCGCAGAACTTTTAGAATCTGCCATCAGAGTATTCACCCTCATTGTCGGACTTCAAGAGCTTAGCTTCCGACCAAATTCATTTTCACCTTAGGCTAACCATCTTTGAAACACATCGAACACATCCGATTTGTGCTTCAAGCATTAAATCCAAACCTTTCTGCTTGAATCATCAATAAAGGTCACAAAAATAATGAGCCTCTGAGAGATGGAACTGAAGTCTTACCCCATATATTGGTATGAACTAACTCCAACCTTCCTGCCTTCGGAGTCTTTCTCACCTTTGAAAAATTAAATTTCCTCTGTTTCCCGTAGACACAGTCTTTACAGAAATCTAAGTCGATAGATTTCAACTACGGCACCTTATGCTTAGAGAGAATAACCTTCATTCCCTTCTCGCTCATATGCTAAAGTCTCTGATGCCACACTTCGGCATTCAACTCCGATGAAGCAACTAAAATTGATGCTCTAGAACCAGACATTATGTATAAAGATACCTTCCTTTTTGCCATGTGCCATCACCATGGCATCCTTCGTGATCTTGCATATATCATCGTCGAAGTTGGTCTTCATCCCTTCATCCGCAAGCTGACCAATAGAGATTAGATTTCTCTTCAGTTTTGGTATGTGTCTGATGTTCCAGAAGTTCAATAGTGAGTCATTTGAGAGGCTAACCATCACATCACCTTTCTGAACAATGTTACAAGGCTCATCATCTTTCAGATACACTTCCAAGTTCAACTTTCATATAATTTTGAAGATGTCGTGTCGAAAAGTAGCATGAAAAGGGGCGCCTGAATCAATCATCCATGATTCACTGGAACCAGCCATGAAGAGAATCAAAGCATTGGATCCATTACTCTCCGTGACCTACGTGAAATCCTTCTCTTAGTTTTTGCCTTCTCCATCCTTCACCTGCTCGCAGTCTCTATGAATGTACCTTTTTTCACCACACCGCCAGCATTGGGCACCCCTTGACTTGGAAGCACCTCTCCTTGATTTGAATTTAGATTTTTCATTCTTTTTATTTTCTCTATTCATCGGTCTTCCTCTTAGAGCAACACTTAGGTCACTCCCTGATATTTTTGTCGACCCCGATGACTTTTTGTGCACTATTCGCTGAGAACTACACCCACTACATCATCAAACTTCATGGTTCATGCCCCCACAGGAATCGCTCACTGCCATCACGAGACCATCACAGGCCTCTGGTAGACTGGACAATAGATCTAAAGTTCTCTGATTTCATCATCGAAATTAATCTCAACAGATTCCAACTAGCTCGTTAGCTTGTTGAATTCATTGAGATGCTCAGCGACGCTTTTGATGTTTGCCATCTTCAGGTTCACCAACTTCTTCATCAAGAAAACCTTATTTGAAACCGAGAGTTTCTCATACATCTCTGAGAGAGCGGCCATCAAGTCTAGGGTCATCTTCTCTCTGGAGACGTTGAATGCAACCGTCGATATTAGGGATAATCGGATCACCCCTAGGGCTTTTTGATCTAGGATCTTTCACTCGCCATCGGACATCTCCTTTGGCTTTTGGGCCTTTCCACCGAGAGGAAATTAGAGATCTTTCTTAAACAGGTAGTCTTCGATCTGCATCATCCAGAACCTGAAATTCGCGCCATTGAAATCTATCCTTCGTCCGTTATTATGAACCTCGCATTGATACCAGTCGTTGGGATCAACAACAGCACGGAAGAAGAAAAGATGCAAAAAAAGATCAATCAAAGACACCAGAAATTACATGAAAAATCCAAATAGGAAAAAAACCTCGGAGCCGCATGCAAATTCGCTATTTAAAGAGATTACAGGGGTGAAGAAGAGAACCCCATAACCGCTCTATACAATGTTACTCACAATAGTATAATCTATTGATACTTTATCGCTTGCTTAACCCTAATGAGGACACATCCCATTTTATAGGAAAAGTCTGGGTTATAAGTTGTGAGATCCCTGAACTGTCATTGACGTTTTTCTTAAGTTTTGCTGGCAAAAAAGCTTCTAGATTAGACCGTTTTCAGGCTGAACTGGGCCTCTTTTAGGCTGGACTGGGCCGCTTTCGCTAACCATCTCGAATTCGCTACGGAGTGCTCCTCCGACTATGTGCTTCGGAGTGATTCCGGAAGGCTCTATCTCTTCATCCTTGCCATTAAGTTGAAACTCTAAACTCGTCCAACGTTATGACCCGGAAAGCTCCGCCATCGCTCCAGAATCATCATGTTGACTCTGTGGTGACAGTCCGTTGTGACAACAATCTGGCGCCACAATTTAACAGGGGGCATGTTAACAATGGAAAGGATCCAAACCCGTATTCAAATAGAAATGTTCCCCTCACGAAACTACACTACAGACGAAAAGAACACAACTAATGAAACAAATTTAGATCCCAATTCAGAAGAGGATCCCAACTAATTAAACAAATAATACTGCCATCACCAAGTCAGTATCCTTCTCCGTAGGGAGCAGTTTAGTCCACAAAATCCAAAATCACTGTAGATGAGATGTACATGTAATTAACGTACGCACATAGTGAACAATGCTGTATGAGATGCAATCATATAGACAATAATTAATATCCACATTCAGACTACTCATACTCAATGTATTCACGTCCCAATCAATTGACATGAAGCTCTACGGCACGCACAAGTCACCCTCCAACAACACCGTGAGACAAGTGAAAAATTGAACAACATTTCACACACACACTTGGAGCTCTCTATATAAAGCCCTGGATGCATCCTTAATGACCTCATCAACTCATAATCATTTCAAATTTAGATCCAAATAATATAGTACAATCCTTTTCCCCAATGGCCTCGCCAATAGTGAGGTGCCTATTGTTGGCCTTGTCGATCTTGGCCATATCGGCTACTTACGCTGCCGCTTCTCGCGAGCTGAGCGAAGTGTCGATGATGGAGAGGCACGAGCAGTGGATGGTTAAGCACGGGCGAGTGTACAAAGATGCTACAGAGAAGGCGTATCGTTTTGAGATATTCAAGAGCAACATGGAGCTCATTGAATCGTTCAATGCCGGAAACAACAAGTTCAGGCTAGGCGCCAATCAGTTCGCAGATCTCACAAACTAAGAGTTCCGGGCTCGTAATGGATTCAAGCCTTCGGCATCTAGGAGTGCGACGAGCTTCAGATATGAGAATGTTACTGCACCGCCAGCGAGCATGGATTGGAAAACCAAGGGTGCAGTTACTCCTGTCAAGGATCAAGGCCAATGTGGTGAGTTAGCGAGCAACTTAAATAACTTAATTAATTTACATAATTAAATTACAAAAAAAAAAAAACAACAAAATATTGTGATTTATCCTTCTTCATCGTTTTCTTTTACCGGCTAAAAATAGAAAAATTATACCATCTCCACTCCCTTTCTTAATTTATAATGCATCTTCAAGAGAATTTCAGACGATCTAGCTTAGATGGCCAAGTATCAAATTGAATTTCAAAAAGCTTGTGAATTTCATTTGAAAACAAAAAGAAGAAAAGAAAGAAATTGAGTATCATATGTAAACTTTTCGAACAGGATGTTGTTGGGCCTTCTCTGCGGTGGCTGCAACAGAAGGAATCAACAAATTAAGCAGCGGCAAGCTTATCTCCCTCTCTGAGCAAGAGGTTGTCGATTGCGATGTCAAAGGTGAGGACCAAGGATGCAACGGAGGCCTAATGGACGACGCGTTCAAGTTCATCATCAAGAACAAAGGCCTCACCACAGAATCCAACTACCCATACCAAGCCGCCGACGGCACCTGCAACACTAAGAAGGCAGCATCACATGCGGCCGCCATCACCGGCTACGAAGATGTCCCGGCAAACAGCGAGGCTTCACTCCTCAAGGCGGTGGCCAACCAGCCAGTCTCCGTGGCCATAGACGCCGGTGGCTTTGCTTTCCAGTTGTACTCTGGCGGTGTCTTCACAGGTGATTGTGGTACTGATCTTGATCATGGTGTGACTGCGGTCGGTTATGGGACGGCCAGTGACGGGACAAAGTACTGGCTTGTGAAGAACTCATGGGGATCATCGTGGGGCGAGAATGGGTACATAAGGATGGAGAGGGGTGTGAATTCCAAGGAAGGGCTCTGCGGTATTGCCATGCAAGCTTCCTACCCAACTGCTTAAGAAAAACATAGTCTCTGCTTGCTGCTTCTTATGTTGTCCAAAACTCTTGCTACAGTTTCATGTTGATATATAGCTAGCAAGATGGTTTGGTTCTTGTTATATTTTCTTGTGCTTTTACCTTCCTCAAGTTGAACCACTGTATATGAATCCAGAATATCAAGTAATGCATATTTATAAATCACAGTTTTTGAGTATAATATAAATTATTAATAGAAAAAATTCACAATTTTATAACCTGCAGAACTCTTTTGGAAAATAAATCTCTCTCGTCAAATTGTTTTCCAATACAAGAAACACATCAAATTGTAATCCAATATAAAAAAAATAAGAGTTAAATATAATCTCCCAAAATAAATGTCTACTAATGATTTCAAAAGTAAGTCTAAGAAAAAAAAGACATAAATATTGGAGCACATTGTTTCTATCCTACATAGATCCTCCATGTTCACTCGAATTTCCACGTTCATTAGCCTGACCTAACCCTCCAAGGCTGCTCCATCCGCTTCGGGCAGTTGCATTGAACATCTCTCCCATGCCAGCATTGTCTCCACATGAGGATGTGTTTAGATCCCCATTTAATTAAGCTGTAAATGATGGACCATATTGAGGTTGCTTTCTTGGTTGTAAAACAAACTATAAAACAGAAGCATAGAGAATATATTAACGTAGAAAAAAGATACATTTACTATAAAACAAATTAAATACTGTAAAATAATGATTATGAATAATACCTCATTCTCTTTTAGTTTTTTATTTTCCTCTTGCAGACGCGCTGGCTGCTCTTTTAACCCCATCACATATGAAGTGCGCTTTGCCTTTTTAATAAGGTTATACTCCTCGATTTGTCGTTAGTAGGGCAATTTCTCATACCTCTTGTATACCCTCCATGGTGTCCACCACTCACAGCATTAACACTTGGGCAGAGGCGGAATCAGGTATAAATTTTAGGGTGGGCTGCAATTTTTTTTAACATATACTTATGAACTATATGCATTTTCTAAAAGAATAAACATTGTTCTCCACTAAATCAGGAGTGAAACTGATAATAAGTTTGTTAAAAGAAAGTCAAAATAGAAGGGGGTTTAACACAATATCTGAAAAAGAACAAAAATAAAAATAAATTTAAGACAATATTTAAAAAAGTGGGCCGGGCTATAGCCCGGCCTAGCCCACCTTTAGGTCCGCCTCTGCACTTGGGGTCATAACATGTGGGTTAGTTTGCTCTGACAAATCAACCCCTTGAACTAAAGCCTCCTCACGAACATTTTCCTACACAATTTTAAATTGAAAAAAAAAAAACTTAAGTGAAAGAATTCACTAACTTTCTTGGTATTTATTGGCATGCAGGCTCATGTGCCCACTAATCTACTTTGATATTTGTTTGTATTCTCAAATACGGCTTTGATGCATTGCTCTTGTACATCATCTGGTAGTCACTCAAACTCAGTTCCTTGGATCTGGATTCGAAGGGTGGCTTGAGTAACCTTTTAGGCGAGGGCAGCCTACATAAAATCCATAGCATAATATGCGAAATATAATTGACTAATTTTTAAACTTAAGTATAATTATTATATAAGATACTAACTATGATTATATTTGCTTTACCTTCTCTATCTGCATCCTTCTCTGCATTTTCCTTCCCCTTCCTTTGTTTCTTTCGAGGTATATACGCCTCTTTAGCTTATCAATAGTTACTAGACCACCTGCTTTCTTTACCTGTTTATATATAAAATAATAAGCTCTTAGTATCCAATTCCATTTTACAAATTTCAAATCATGATAGTTGAAAAGTAGAGAAAGAATCAACATAGTTTCTCACGATGTAATACTCTAGGTTCGCCATGGACATAAACCCCAACGAATGATCTAGCTCATTCTATAATTGATTTTCTTGAGAAATCTTTGCCTTTTTCTACAAACATTCAAAACATTGAGTAAGTAGTATTTATAACATATTAAATTTATTTACCACATGATACATTGTCTTGAAATGGTCAGTGTTCCAGTGTGTCATCAAAGCTACAAATGAATGGGGTCCACTCTAGTGGGAAAATAATAGAACCAGTCGAAATCATTATCACAATGCTCAAAATGTTGTGATCTTAATTCATGCCTCCATTAACCTATTCCCTTACATATTTTTGTGAAGACATATTTTCAAGCATTGGAACAATCATCCGTAATAAAGTAAAGCTGCATATATAGTACATGTCCAAAAGCTAAGGGAAATAAATAAATAACAATATAAAATTCTTAAATAGCATCAAGACTACATTAAAATGTGATGTATCATGGCATGATTAGGTTTTAACTTTCTTATTAATATTTGTTTAAAGATGTTAAGTCAAATATACCTGAAGATCCCTCCATGTAGCACAGTTTGAACTCCATGGCTGACTTTTCCAATCATAATATATGTTTCAAATATCAGATCGTCTCACTAGTATGCCAGGGTAATTGTTGAAACTATTACCCCATGTACCAACTGGACAGCCTTTGTGCTTCATCACAGTCTTACTCTTTGCTCGTTACTTTGAGGTAATTGTTGAAATTTAAACCCATTAACACAATATGCCTCATATCTATTGACACTTGCAAGTGGACCATTAGAAAGATGAACAATGCATTGTGGGACTTCTATTCTATGAGATAACAAGTCAAGAACCTAAAGTGACAAAGATCGTATTAAATATAAATATGCCTGCAATTTATAATTGTTATTGATTTGAGAAGGTGTGTTAATTATTATAGAAGAGAATAGAATAACCATACATGATCTTGAAACCAAATGCAAATTCTTTCCTGTGCCTATTATCAAGCTGCCTTCATGTTGTTTTTCCCATCTGGTGCCTCTTCAACTCTTCAAATGCTTACTAACAAAATAATAAAGAAATATTTAATATTGAAGTATCATAAGAATGAATCACATAAAGAGTTATCTACAAAGGGTAACAAGTGGGTACCTGCTGTTTTCCATTGATTTGCAAAGGGAAAAACTTACAATAAAAAGAGTTTAAGGAGCTAAATTACAAGTATTCTTAAAAAGATTACAAGTAGATCTCCTCAGAGATTCTGGAGAAGTGTGCCGATAGGAGTCTGGTCAGCGCGCGACCACTTTGTCCTTTTGACGATGCGAGCGATGAGATTCCCTTCTCGCCTGGTTCGGGAAATCAGAGAACAGAAGGTTGGTAGAACCCTCTTGCTACTTCTCAAAACCGCCTTCAATTAGGAATTCCTTCTCGCCTAATTCCGGAGATTCCTTGAGAAGAAGGTATTAGGGTATCAGCACCCTGATTAGAGAAGTAATTCTCTAAAAGTCTTTGAATTCAAGAGCGCACGATGCGTCGTGAAGAAGCCTCTACTTGTGGAGTCCTCTCTCTTGCGTATCGTCTCAGAAAGCTCTTCGAAGCAGTCCTGGAGATCCTTTTCGATATCTCCAGATCTTCAGGCCCTTATTTCATCTGAGCTTCGCACTCAGATCCAGGAGCATCAGTCTTGGGTCGAGCAGCAACTGACTCAGATCTCTGCAGCGGATAAAGCATATCGTGCGGAGATGGACTCACGGTATAGAGGACTTCGCAACGACATGTCTTATTTTGCTGACTCCATGCGTTTCATGGATTCGCAATTTGAGGCACACTTCGTGAAGTTCAACATGCTTGGTCCAGATCCTACGTCTTTTGCCCGGCCGCTTCCTTCCTCCGGCCCTCCATTTCCTGTCAGGGCTCCTTCTGCCTCTTCACCACCACAGCCAGGTGTTGCAGGTATTGATCCAGAGGAGGCGGCTTCTTCTTCTGGTGAGGATGATGGTGATGAGAAGATGGCTGAAGGAGATGCTGAGGAGTCTTCTTCTGAAGAGTCAGGATCCGACGACGATGATGAGGAGGACGATGATGGTGCTGAGTGACTTCCCCTCATTTGATGATGTCAAAAAGGGAGAGAGTTATTGAAGGGAGAGACATTCTGGAGAGACATTTCATTTCTGGGCTTATATTTTGTGTGTTTATGTTGGACATCTTTTGTTATTTTTAGTATTGTGGACATGTACTTGATATTTGATGTTTGTGTTGTAAACATGTGTCTTTTTCTTTTATCTATGTACGATCATATGTTATCTTTTATGTCATGAGTGTTTCTGGCATGGACATGTGTATTGTGGATTATCATTTGTGCTGTTTATCTATGCCTGAGTATACTTTTATGATATGCATGTGTTGAGGGGGAGCTTCTCTTGAAGTCTTTACCTAAAATATTTGTAAAAACTATATATGTTTCGTCATCATCAAAAAGGGGGAGATTGTTGGCCCAAAGGCCATTAGCCCGATATCGTGTTGGATATTTTGATGATAACAAACCATATTTAGTTATGTATTTAACAATTTTGTTTAAAAGGATTTCAGGTTAAAACAAGTTGATTTGACGACTCCACAATCAAGACTCACAAGTTTGGACGCCGCTAAAGATTTGCATTCCCAAGCCAAGCACGGTAGAAAGCTTTGGGATCAAGACATTGAAGAAAAGACCAAAGATTTGTATTTTACTTTTCTTTTTAGACATTTTATCAAAACCTAGATGATAGAAGTAGATTATTTGGAATTGTCACTCACACACACTTAGTTTGCTTCATGGCTTAAAAAGAATCTTCATTTCAGAATGTTTTGTCAAAACAAAGTTGGAAATTAGTTTTTAGAAATATCATGTTTTGGAAAACCAGTTTTTAGAAAAAGGAAACAAGTTTTATTAAAGGATTTTTTATCAAAATGATCTAACATGTTTGAGTATTGATCTATGATCATACTCTTAAGAGTATTAAGACTAAAATATTATTTACAAGTCCTTAAACCAAAAAGATCAGAACCTAAAACCCTTTCCCAGTTTTCTGCAGAATCTGTTTTATCAGATCTGACAGAGGCCGGTCGACCGCCCGGGTCGACCGACGTGCACGGCTGCGCATGTGTGCACGTCGGCCGACCGCTCGGGTCGACCGGGCACTTGTCAGTGCTCTCTGTTTGTTTGGGTCGACCGGGTCGGTCGACCGTTTTCCCTCAACGGTCAGAAATATGACCGTTGACGGTCGACCCGCCCGGTCGACCGGCAGTTGTCAGAAAAATCTGACAGATTCCAACAGCTCTATTTTCTGACAGATTTTGTTGGGATCTCACCCCAACGAATTTCTCTAGCTGTCTTACCCTGTTTTTCATCCCCTATAAATAGTGGGTCATTTCAACATGATAAGATAAGATTTTGACAAGATTTACATTCAATACATATAAAGTTTTCAAAAGCCTTTTAGAAAAGATTTTCAAAGCCAAAGTTTCTAAACACCCACTTGAAGCTATTTCCTCTACTTCACTCTAGACTTTTGCACTTCACAATCCCAAGTTCTACTTCTACATTTTGGTTATAGAATTGCTCTAAGTGAGCTATTTGTGATCAAGTGTGATCATCTTTCTTCTTGAGCGAAGTTGTAGAGGCATCGGCCTCAAGCGAGCTAGTGTGCTCCGGGTGGTGTTGCGGCATCACGAGAGATAGGACAAGTGTGTCCTTGTATTGGCAATCCAGTGGGATCAACAATAGTGGAAATCCTTCAAGTGTGAAGGCGAGGACGTAGAGCGTGGCTTGAACCTCGGAAACATATACTCGTGTTTGCGTTTGCTCAATTTTCTCTAAACTCAAACTCTCTTTATTTCTTGCACTATTTATTGTCTTTTATATTGCAAGTCTTTTAATTTGAGCATATTGTTAAGTAGATTTTTAATTCCGCATTATTGCCATATTTCATATAGCCATCACCTATTCACCCCCCTCTAGGTGATTTCAGGTGATCCTCTTGATCTGTTTTGATCCTTTCCATATTGTTGAAAGATCTCTCCTGATCCTCTTGCTCGTTTTAGAAGAGTCAAGAGATTGTGGCAATCAACTGCCAAATTTGATCTCAGATTTGATCTTGATTGAATTTGATCTTGATCCTGATTAGATTTGATCTAATCTGGAGATTTGATTGGTCAAAGGTTGACCATAGCAGACCGGCAGCGGCGATGCCCGCTTTAAACTCACAGCGGAGCTGGAAGCAGTATCTGGCGAAGTCAGAAGAAAGCTCTTCAGCGGAGCTAGATGTTGTCTGTTGCGAAGCTACCGTATACCCTTTCTGCGAGTTGCATGTGGCTTCAGGCGAAGTTAACTCTCTCTGCGGAGTTGCGCTCTAGCAGTTCAGGCGAAGCTATAAGTTAGCTCCCTGGCGGAGCTTTGAATGGTTTCAAGGCGAAGTTGGATGATCTTAGCCTCTCTGGCGAGGCTATCCCTTTGGGCTCATGTAATGCTAAATGCTAGCATCTTAGACCTGCTGAGATCTGTTTAGAGACAATCCGGGCTTACTGTCTGCTTGATGGATCAGTGGAGTCCAGGTTGCTTCCTTGCCCCTCGGAGATGGGTGAAAACTGGTCTTCAGCTCGTCTGTCACTTGTCTTTTGTAAATGTCAACAAGTTTAGACATTGTTCGGACCAATAAGAATCTTGTCTTTTTTAAGTGTCAACAAGATCCCCTTCAAAGTTTTCCAGAGTCTGTAATGGCTCAGACTTTGAAATACTTTGAACTGCTTTGATTGGTGGTGTGTGGAGTATGAACGTCGCCATGATGGTTGAGTTCAGCTTCGCTTTAAATCCTGCTTTAGGATGTAGATTCACCGAGGAATCATGTAGATTCGCATCTGGGTAGCTTCGCGTCTGAGCTTCCCGGAATAAGTTCGCTCTGGAATGTTGTTCCTTTCCGAGACCAACTGCTGTGGGCCGGTTACGAGAAGGATTACTTCTCTCACATTGATCGAGGGAGATATTCTTCCTTCGCGTGTTTTCAAGGGAGGATATTCCCTTTCTTCAAGGCGTAATAAGTGCCTTTATGAGGGAGAGGATTCTTCCTTTGCACGGTTCCAAGGGAAACCGTCCCTTTTCTCAAGGCGCAGTAAATGCCTTAAATGCGCTCGTGCTTCCACGCTTGAGGCGGCAGCGCTCAGGCCATGGGGCCTATAAATAGGACACTTGAGGTCCTATGAAGAGAAGTAATCTGCTCTTCTTCTCTTCTCTTGGTTGAAAGAGAGATACTCAGATATCTGAATTAGTGGGAATGCCCACTCTGGTCATTATCCGGCCAAGGACCGGTAAGTCTTGATCATTCAATGACTTCACCAACTTTAGGGAATTCATCTCCCTTATTTTAGCTTTAACAGCTGCTTCAGAGATTAGTTTCTCTTGTTCTTCATTTTGCAATTGGTTGCTTGCATGTTAAGGATTTCAGCATAGCTTTCCAGCGAAGCTATCATCTTGACTTGATCGGAGAGAGATCACTGCATGTTAAGTCCGCTGCACAGGCAGAACTTGGGACTTAATTTCTTCAAGATTGAGCCAGTCTTGCCATATAGGTGGGGCTAAGACTGTGTCCCCCAGGATCAGTCTGGCTTAGCCATATAGGCGAGTTTAGGACTTGGCGTTTGCTGAGTTAGCCCATCACTGCTGTGCAAGCGAGGCTTATCCTCTGCTTTAACTGAAATCGGATTGCTTCGCCTCAAAGAATCTGACTTAGTGTTTTTGCAGCTTCTCCCGTGTGTAACTGCTAATCTGTTCTGATTTGCATTGCAGTGAGCTATGTTCGCCAATCTTGTGACTTGATGAAAGAGACCGAAGAGTTGCCTTATGCTTCCCCGGTTGAAGCTTTACTTTTAAGCAGGAGGAACAAACTGGGGCAGCTGATGCGTGTCCCAAAGGCTGTTGGCAGTCGCTTATCCGAGATGATTCCTTTTGAGGTGAGGCTGATAGCCGCTTATCTGAGATGATCCACTTCGGGAAAGCGGACATCACTTGTGAGATCACTGACCTTGTCCTGGTGGCACCATCTGTCCTGGTGGCACCATATGTCCTTGTGTGAAGGATTACAGCCTTGTGCAGGAGGAAGGCCTTTCGTGTCCAGTTGGTCTGGCTTGAAAGCGGATAAAACTACTTGTATGCCTTTTGCGCAAATGATCCTGCTGATCAACCGAATCTGTTGTACGAAACACAACCTTGATGTAATATCAATGTACCTTTGCTTTTAAATCAATGAAGGTTCATTTTCTGCTCATTTGATTTTTGCCTGCCTTCATTGAGAATTTGGCTATAACGGGGCTGAACTTCGTGCGGAGTTAAGGACAGGGTTCTTTTTGAATGAGCTTCGCGCGAAACTGGCATGTCGGCGAATTGTGCCTTTAGCGGGCTAAGGCAACCCTTTTGGCGAAGTTCTTGATGAACTTGTGCGAAGTCCGCACTTTGACTCATGGCGAGGTTAGACCTTAGTGGCTGAATCAGCGCTTCTCGGGAAGGCGCTTTAGGCGGCATTTTGAATTATTTTGAAACGATAGCCTGTACTGTTTACAAGGCATCGTTTCAGGCGCTCATTGGCCTATAAAAGTCCAATCGGACTGAGAGAGGACATCACTTCTCTTTTAAAAGAAATTTCAGAGAACTTTGACTCTTTTTTCTTCTTCTTTCCTTCTTATTCAAGAATTCAAGAACTTTCATAGTTCTTCAATGGCGCCCAAGAGACGAGCGGGAAAAGAAGTGGCAACTTCTGCAGCGGAGGGTCCTTCTCCTCCTCCGCTCATCGAACGACCAATCGCCGGTGGCATCTTTCCCTTTCAATTAGAGAATGCCGTTTCTCTTTTAAAGCTGATGTTTGGCTATCTTCGGATGAATCCAGAATGATCGAGCATGATCTGATATTGTTAGGGAATCCATTTCCCTGCATTTCCCTTATTTTCTCGAACGGGAATTCAAGAACTGAAGAGTTCTTCTTTAAGCTTCTAGGCGAAGCTATCTCTTAGACTGCCTTCATCCTGTTTGAACAACATGATATGGGTCTGTCCCCTCAATCACGACCGCAAAGGACTAATGATAATTTTTGACCATAATACCCTTTTGACGAAGTTAGTCCTCAGGGCTGTGCTGCCTTCTGCTCAAGCTTTTCGAAGCGAAGCTGACACTTGGAGATTCCTGCGAAATGCGGACTTGACTATGAGGCTAAGCTTTGTTGAAGCTATTGCCTTGCTAGCTTCGCTCAAAGGGCGAGGCTAGCCTTGGTGAAAATTATGTCTTTGTGTTCGCTTGGCTGGTGAACTAATCATAATTCCTTTTTGCTTCTGTAGTGCACTATACTCCTGGTCCTTTGAACAATCTATTTGGGATGACCAGAGGAGCGGATGGCAATATCAGCCTGCAATTTCAAGGGCAGGCTTCTCTGTTTAGTGAGCGGAGTTCTCTTGTTTGAGACACGCTTATTCATGGTGGTGATCATTACACTACGAGGAGTATTTTAACTACGGCTCCCCTTGAAGATATCGACCGTCGCACTTATAGGAAGCCCGATTTCATGTTCGGGGATGCCGCATCAGACCCTGATCACCAACTACTGGCAGGGGAAGGGCAGTGGATTTTCCAGTTGGATGGTGAGAAGTTCTACCTTCCGTCCAACAAGCGACATTTTTTATTGTATTCCTTCGAATGCGTGACGCAGGCTCGGAAGATGTCGTGGGAAGTAAGCCGGAGTACTGACTCTGTCTACATAGGGAAATTGATGCTTCAGTCTCCTGGTTATGCAAGAGCGGGGCCTCCTCGTTGCATAATGGGTCTACATCCTGGGAATGTGTCACGAGAGATCCCAGTGGGAGAAAATCCTGCAGTGGCGCTGACCTTTGGCAACCAATTCTGCAAGGTCAATGGGAACTACCCAGCCACTGACTTCAGAACTCCAGGCTGGATTCACCCTCTGAAGGCATGGTGGAGGGATTTACATCCTCGCTCATTTCGAGGAGGATTTGGAGAGGCTGAACCTCTATTAGGCCGTCAGGGCGACCTGCTACGGTATTGAGATGAACGTGGCGTGCTTCTACGCCATCTTTGAATTGTATTACCCAGCTTCAGGGACCTTCTTCACCCCTGTTGGCGAATTGGGTATGGCCTTGCATGAGATGTGGGAAGTCTCTGCTCTGCCTTTTGGGTCTCTCCCATATGAAGAATACTTCCCGTGCGAGGCGGAATTGGCTCTTCTGGAGAAGCAGGAGCCTGCCTTGTTCGAGACCTACCGGGAGTTAATGTGCCACTTGTACATCTGCTCCAGTATGCATGGGGGCAGTAAGGGAACTTCCTGTAACTTGAAGAGCTGGGGAGATTATTTGTTCCCAGATATGGAGAATACTCCTGAAGTGGTTCACTGTGGAGTTGCTGATGAAGACATCTTTGACCGGATGCAAAAGCACTTCCAAGGGAATCTAGTTGTGAAGGAAGACGATGGTCCCTATGAGCAGGGTGATGTCCTTCGGAGTTTCCATCATCAGGCCCGCCGGCCGATGTCCCGGAAGGCACTACTGGCTGGTTTCTTAACAGTCTGGCTGAAGAGGTGCGTGGTGCTGTCTTATTCGGGTGACATCGTTCATCCGAATGTTTTGCTGCCCGCTGTTCGTTTGGTTCATGGTCGTCCTCTGGGACTTCTTTCGGCTATGGTGTGCTGTATCCAGAGAGACCTTCGTGCATTAACGGAGGCTTTTTGCAGGCCGCCAGCAACGAAAAGTGGAAAGGGGACCATTTCGCCCCGCGACGGACCTAACCCCAGAATAGGTCTGCCGTATACTTACTTGATGGCGTGGTTCGCCCTACATTGTCCTTCTTTGATTGAAGCTGGAGAGGACCCCCCTGAAGGTGTTCGAATGGCGCTTCTCTGCCGATTCGAAGGATGCTCATGGCAGAAAACTTACGTGGCTGAGACTCGTAAGTTGGTACGTCGTTATGACGTCTACAGTCTCTTTCGCTGTTTTCCCCGTATTCGGGACGCAGGTTATGAGGAAGAGTTCAAAGATGCGGGAGAGGGGCAGTCGTCCCTGAGCCGGGGAGTTTTTGAGTGGCTGGTCAGCATCCCGCCCTCACATTTATTATACCAGAGCGGTGATACCTGCTACTTGGAGCCTTATGTTCCAAGTCGGTTTGCTCGACAGTTTGGATATGACCAACTATATGTGGGCAACCCAAATCTCAACCTGGCTTTCATGGGGAGCCTTATTGATGGGGCCCGTGCTTGGCAATTCTTCATTGCGGGCTGTACTGGGGCGCGGCTGCGTACGCCGTTGAGGACTCCCAATCTTCTAATGACCCTGAGCTTCTGCCAGTGGTATGCAACTTTCAACTCCACACCTCTTGGATTCAATGCTAACAGCTCTGGTGTGAAGTTAATTTCTCAGCGGCTGAAGCGAAATGTCTCTGAGAGAAGGGAAGGTAAGAGGGTTCGCGTCCCAGGCATGGAGGAATTTGTTGCTGTGGATGACAGCGAAGCCTCGGATGCGGAGAGTCCTCGCTTTGAAGCGGAGACGTGTCGGGACTCCTGCAGCTTGTTCTGGCGTGATGGGGACAGTTCCCCCAAGACATGTAGAAGAAGTAGAGGAGGAGGAAGGTTCTGATGTCCCTCTCAAGCGCAAACGAACAAGTGGATCCCGTAGGAAACAGTTGGTGAAGAAGCCCCGTCGCCAAGCTCCTACGGTTGTCGTAGAGGGTGAACCCTCTGCAGCGTTTCCTCCGCTGCCGCATTGGTAGTTGAACCGTCGGTTGCTGGACCGGTTTCTTGTGAAGTTACTCCGGATTCAGGTAAGATCAGTTTTGTCTTTGTAATATATCTTCTATGTGTTCCGGATCGCTTATTATCTACTTCGTGACGTAGGAGCTGAGGCGGTGACGAGCCCGAGAGCTGAGGCCGTCGGAGAACAAGGGGAACATTATGATCCTCTGTTCGCTTATCACGAGGGTGATGAGGCCGGCTATTTTGCCGTCCCGGAGGAATCCGGAGGTGATGTGGCTGACGTTGGTCCTTCGGGCACTGGGACTTTCAAAGGAAGTCCTGTAGCTTTAAGCTCTTTTGGGTGGTCCACAGAAGATTCGGTAAGCGAAAGCGGGCCGGCTATTCGTGTTGACTCTGCAAAGGACTTTCCAATGGAGCCCATGGAGACTGATGCGACTGCCAAGATGTTTGAGGCGACATCATCCTTTGGTATTGTTGCTACCTTTTGGCTTTCACTATTTATTGTGCCTTGCCTAAACACAATTTTGTTGTAGGTGTTCCGCCTCAAGGTGCGTTAACTTCAAGGGAACCAGAGGATCTTCCCGAGGGGTCAAGGGGTGACATGAGCACTTCGACCGCGGCGGATGCTACTGTGTTGGACGCGCTGTATGGTGACCTACCCCCATATCGGCCTGAGCTAGCCGAAGGAACAGAGGTTGAAGGGGTGGTAGTCCCGGAGGTGTCCTCACTCCCAACTATATCAATGAGTGAGGCGCCGTCAGTTATGCCAAGTGCGGAGCTGAGATTGATTACAAGCCCTTCTTCCCCAACCCTGGTGGTTGAGCCTGCTGTTCAGGAGATGGTCACTAGTCCTACCTCAGCGGTGGCTAGTGTACTGGTTTCATTGAAGATTCCGTCGAGATCTCCGATGACCTGTCATGCTGCTGCAGCCAGTGTTCCCGCCGTTCCTTCCACAGTAGTGTCAACTAGGCTGGTGGATTTTCCTGAGGTTGTCCGTCTACCAGAAGTGGCCGAGATTGAAAATGATTTTATAGGTGATATAGTCGATAGCTTTTATAAAGGCTTAGGGCGATCCATCGATCTGGTCTTGAAAGGTTCGACTATGTCGTTCTCAACGCTAAAGGTGGTCCTCTCCCGCAGTATTGAAAGTATTCGGGACCTTGAAGGATATCACCAGGCCACTGCCTTGGAACTCCTGGTAGATCAATTTGAGAGGGACGTAGAGGAATGACGCCGTCTTAGCCGCTCAGACCTGGAGTCTTCGGTTAGTGAGCAGCTTGCGCATCTTGTCGCTCAAGTGCATGAAGCCCGTCTTGCTGCTCAGGAGGTTGCTAAGGCTATTTCTTCTGACTTGAAATTCTTGGAGACGAGGAAAGTAGAGGTTGGGAATGCCATTGATGCCTCTACCAGTGCTCTTCTTGACGCTGAAGACAAAATTAGGAAGGCCAAGGAGATGATCAGGAAGGCAAATCTTCTCTTATCCAGGGCTGAACCAATGCGTCTTGAAGAGACTACGCGGCTTGAGCAGCTTAAGGCCCAGAGTGACGAACTCTCACGGCAGGAGTTAGATCAGAGGGCAACCTTGGTTGAGGTCGAAGCTCGTTTGGCCCGGGCGACGAACTTTAATGAGGCTGAGCTGAGGTCGCAGGCGCTTGTCCGGGCTGCTAATGATAGGAGGGCGAGGCTTGCTTCCCTTGAAGAGCGGATCAGATCTTATAATGTACGCCCGTAGGTCGTAATATATGTGCCTCCATGTCTCCCATCCTTTTGGAATCAATGAAAATAATAATTTTTGTTTTGACTCCCTGTCGAATCCCCAAATTGTTCCACTTTCTGAATTGTCGGTTCCAAATTGTATTGGTGCCATTTGAGAGAATAGTCCTTTGCTGGATTGAATGCTGAGACTTGGCAGTCTGTCAGTTCAGAGGTCGCGATGACATAACTGGTTGAGGAGCCACCAAGCTTCAAGGTTGGTGATACTTGTCTTTTGTAAATGTCAACAAGTATCGAGACTTATCTTTTGTAAATGTCAACAGGCTCAAGGTTGAGACTTGTCTTTTGTAAATGTCAACAAGCTCAAAATTGCGACTCGGCTGTCTGCTGGTTCAGAGGTCGCAATGACATAACCGATTGAGACGCCACCAAGCTCAAGGTTGTAATGGAGTTTGGGAAAAGTCTCATTTTCACGGGGAGAAACGAGGGAATCACTGTCATAAGTTTAATGTTAACGTAACAGCGAAGTGTATATGTGGTCTTACCATTCTATGGACGAGAATTGGTAGGTGATTTTGGAGATCTCATTTTCACAGGAAGAAACGAGAGAATCGCTGTCATAGGTTTAATGTTAACGTAACAGCGAAATATATATGTGGTCTTACCATTCTATGGACGAGAATTGGTAAGTGATTTTGGAGGTCTCGTTTTCACAGGGAGAAACGAGGGAATCGCTGTCATAGGTTTAATGTTAACATAACAGCGAAATGTATATATGGTCTTACCATTCTGTGGATGAGAATTGGTAAGTGATTTTGGAGATCTCGTTTTCACAGGGAGAAACGAGGGAATCAAATAGGAACAGGTCCCTTAGGATTTTTAGCAAATCCTCAGCTATCAACGGGTTTTGTTGGCCCAAAGGCCTTCCACTCTAGTTTTGATGATGATTAACTCATGTAGTTATGTTTACTAATAATCTTGTGTTATTTAAGTTTCAGATCATTAACCAAGATATTAGTTGGTGATTAGCTTCAACAAGGTGTTTAGAAGCTTTTCATGATGATTTCAGGGCCAAAACTTCAAGATCACACATTGCCTAGCCCATGGATGGAGTTTTGGAGCAAGTCTACTTGAAGATGAAGATCGTCAAGAAGACTTAGGTATCCATAGTTTAGATAGTGTGTTTTTAGATCCATTTGTAAAGTTTAGTATAGTTGATATGCTCAAGTGCACAACACACAAAAGATTGTTTTGGATTTTGGTTTTCATGAATAGTAGATCAAAACAAGCTTAAATAGTTTTTATGTATATTAGATATGTTTTAGATATACATACATGGTTTTAACTTCCTATAACTTCCTATACAAGCTTATTTTGATGTCCCTATTCATGTGTTAAAAAATCAAGTTTGATAAAATACAAGTGTTGGTTTTGATAAAATTGGCAAGACACAAAAATGAATTGATATGATTGATATTTGTCTTGAAATTTTTATCACAAGTTTGTGTTTCAATACAAAATGTTAAAACAAGTTTTATGGGATTTTTAGAAAAGATAAAAGATTTTTATAAACTATTTTACACTGTTTTTCAGACCCAGTTTTTGTTCCAGGCTTCAACCAAGTCGACTAGTAGCCTGACTAGTCGACTAAGGCTGAGGTCGGTCGACCGGGCCGGTCGACCGACGTGCACAATTCTGTGCACGTTTGGAGGCACTGGGACGGTCGACCGGGCCGGTCGACTGGAGCACTTACAGTGCTCTCTGTTTGTTTCGGTCGACCGGGCCGGTCGACCGCAGTTGCCCAACGGTCATATTTCTGACCGTTGGCGGTCGACCGGGCCGGTCGACCGTTGCCTGTCAGAGCTGCCAGCTCAGCTCTAACGGCTAGTTTTCTGATGGGCCTATAAAAGCCCCATCTCTTTGGGTTTTTGGCTAAGTTTTTTAGAGCAAATTTTTCCTGACTTCTTCAGTGTTTTAAAAGAGTTTTCAAAAGAGTTTTAAGTGCCAAAAGATCAATCTTAATTGTTTTTAAGTGTTTTGTTATTTTCAAAGAAAACAAGTTTTTGGGAATTGATTTCTTGTTCTTTATCTCCATATCATTTTGGTATTTTACCAAGAGATTTTCTTTGATCAAAACACTTGTGTTTTCCACACTTGAGCTATATCTTCTATCCTAATCTATTTAGGATCTTGTTTTTGTGGAAAAAGAAAAAGGAAAGAGGTTTGTGGTTGAAAGAGACCACTTATTGTAAACCCTTGATTTCTTGGTTGCTCCATCTTTGGTAGAGGTTGAGGTTGTGATTTGGGTTATTGGTTTGCTCCCTCTAGTGAGAGGTGGAGTTTGGTTGTAAACCCTCTTCGGTAGAGGTGTTGGTTGTTGTTGTTGTTTGGCTACGGGCCTACCCCTCGGTTGTGAGGTGGTTGTTTGAGAGAGGAGTTCGGTACTCCATTTGTTGTAAAAAATCCTTCTCGGTGAAGGTTCCCTCGGTGGGAGTCCTCGGTGGACGGTATAGTGGATTGGAAATCCTACACGGTGGTGTAGGCGGGGATGTAGAGTAAGGGTGCTCGAACCTCGAAACATATCATTGTGTTTGCGTTTGATCCACTTGTCTCTAAACTCTCTCTCTTTACATTTGTGCAAAGCATCATACTTCATTCATATCATATTTGCTTGTGTTGAGCATAATTCATATTGTCATATCATATCTATTTGCTTGTGTTGTGCCTTGCATAATTCACATTGCTATTCATTCTTATTTGCTTGGCTTGCTTGTGTGTGTGCCTAACTTATACTTAACCAACAAGAGCTTCACATAGCACCTCAACCCATTCAATTCAAGGGGAATCAAGAGGAGTTAGTCCAGAGCCCTTTGATTGATATACAATTTTGCATATTTTACCACATCAATTCCATGCATATTGCAAATAAAAATATGATTTTTAATATTCTTCTCTCTATTTTTGCAGGTCCACATCTGAAATGAGAAAAGGCCCAAAATTCTTTTAATTAGCAATAATTAAATGGAATTAATTCCAAGCCCAAAAGAGAGCCTAAGTTTGAGCCCAGGATCTGGAGAATTCTACGCACCAACTCACTCTTCCAGAAGATCCACGTGGATAACAAACTGTAACAAACTCGCAACAGAAAATCTGGCCTCAACGGCCTTGATCTTGCCACAATTTCTGGGAGTTTGCCGCCAATTTGCGGCAGTTACAGAGTTGTTGGAGCCCGGATTTCTCTCCAACAAACTGGGCTCTAGATCCTTCTCTCTGAGGCCTATAAATACAGCACCAGGGCCTGCACGAGCGCAACAGAGAGGGAGGAGGAGAGAGGAGAGATTAGAGGATAAAGCTTTGTAATTTTGTATTTTTTCTCTAGGATTTTAGTGCTTTAGATCTTCTTCTTCCTCCCTAGAAATTCTGTAAAGAGAGAGTTGTAAGAGAGAGAAAGCTTGTGTAGACCAAGGTGTGACAACTTGTGAAGTAAGGATTCATCCATTCTCTTCTCTCTACTTGAGCATTTTCTAGTATTACTTGCTTTCTTTAATTCTAGCTTTACTATACTTGCACTTTAATTCATGCTTTGCTTTTCTTTTCTTATGGCTAGTAGCTAACTTTTCTAACATGAACTAGCTAACCACTAACCTTACTAACTACTAACTCATGGGTGATTGCTATCTTTAATCTTGCAAGTTGTATGGTCTTCTCTTCTCCGATGGGTTACTTTCATTGCTTGGCAAGTTCTTGTTGTAATTCCATATGATTCATGTGTGCCTCATTTAGAGCCTTGTCTTTAGAACAAGTGCCTTGATGGAACATGGAGATGGATCACCAAACATATGCTATTTGTTGTACAACTTCTTTACTTCAATTAATGAATGTTGTATCTTCTTCCTTAGCATCCCTTGAGTGTCGCTCTTTTGATTCCACCATTGAAAGTTTATCTTGTAGGCCTATGACATCTATGAGTCTACAAGACAAGTCCAAGAGTGATCACCCGTCATTCAAGTGGGAAAGTAATTAGACCAACACGCAAGACAAATCTTTGCCGATGAATCAACATGAGGCACGCATTCACCATCACGGAGTTTAGTAAGTTTTTAGCAAGGTAGTAAGGTTAGCTAGTCATGATTTTTTTTCCATCTTCAAATCTTCTACAAAGTTTTCATTCTTTTAGTTTTATTTCCAAGCAAATCTCCTTTTGATTTCTTTTCATTTTCCATCATGAACAAATCCACCAATTCTTTTACTTCTTTTTTTCAATTCATTTTTATTCTTTTAAGACAAAGAAGAATCTTCGTTTTCTTTTCTTCACTACCAACCGTAACGCTTCCATCGCAAGCTCTCCCTGAGAATCGACTCGATATAGCCCATGCTATAACGGAGACAGGAAAGGGTACATTAATCATTTGGAATACATTTGTGGAGTGATCAAAGCACTTGAGGTTGAATCTAAACCTTATCTCTTTTTATTGAATATATTTTGTGTGCAAATTATACTCCACAATACAACACCTTTCCCGTCTAAACAAATTGGCGCCGTTACCGGGGAGAGCAACGGTTTTTCCTTTAAAGTGAAGAACTAAACGAATTTTCTTCTCTGTTGCAGGTTACAGGTTGAAGAAACAGGAAATTTGCATTGCAGTGTCATATAAGTGGCTCTGGGCCTCTGCTCTTGAAAGCAGAGACCAGTAGCCCTCTGAATTGCCGCGATTCCACGGCAAAAGCCGCGGATCTGCGGCAAGGAGGAGAGGACTACTGACAATTTTTCTGCAGGGTCTCTGGTTTTGTAAAATACAGCTGCTGCAATACTTAATTCCTTGTATGCTTCACCATACTCATGTTAATAATAATCAACAGTAAAAAAATTGGTTGAAAAGTTAAAAATTGATTAGACATTTGCATTACTAGGCACTTGTCTTTTCAATTCTTTTATTTTACTGTTGAAGAGTGCGCTGGATGCAAGGTACGTGCGCATTGCATATTGAATAGGACTCACTCCTTGTTTGATTTTAATTGCTTTGAGTGAACCTTGTCTGCTTATAATCGTACACTTGCACAATCCAATCCTAAGGGCATCACCCATAAATAAGATAAGGTGGGGGATTTCATCACCCTTTCCTTAGCCCAAAAACCACTATCCCAGCACTCACTAACCCAAGCCTAATTTAATAAAAAAATAAACGCTGGCCCTAGGGACATCTCGGACTCATTTAGGAGATTATCCTAAGGGGAAAAAGTATTGGAAATTGACTCTTGTAAAATTAGTGTCTAGGAAAGGGATTGAGGGCCGAAAGCCCGAAGGTTGGTGGTTATTTAATTAAGGAACGTCTCTGACGGAAAACCTCCCAACAACCTTGCCCTGACCTGGCTGATTAGCTTGTGGTCAAAGTCTACACTAAACCTCCCATGGACGGTCTAATCAGTTAGGAGTCGTCTAGGTCATAGGTCTACCCTAACTTAGGTTAGAATTTTTTTTCTTTTTTGTTTATTTGTTTGTTTCTTTTTGTTTGTATTTCATTATGTGATATGGCTTATAACAACAATTTTTCCAACTTTAATAATAATCCATATTACACACCGACTTCATTTTCGGATATTACCAACCCGGCATACCATAACTTTGACCAACCTAGTGTGCCGGATTGGTCTTATCCGAATAAATATGACCCATACCCCCCATCTAATAACTATAATTTCCATAATAATTTTAACTCTTCACCGAGTCAGTGGGGATTCACCTACCCCGAGCATAATTTTCAACCACCTTGTCCTCTTTCTCCACCCAGTCCACAATATTTTCAAGATACATACTCAATTCCTCCAGTCCAAAATAAAGCACCATCAATTTTGGAAATGAGTATGCGTGAGTCCAAACACAAATCCCAAAATCTGATGGACTCACAATTTCACTATCACTTCCAAGACAACACTTCATCTTTCATCAAAACATAGAATTCATCAATTATGGAAAGATGCTTGAAGCCATGACTCATGCTCAAAATGCTAGAAATCATGACATAGATATGATGGTCGAATCTCTACGTTCTCACCGTTTGACCAGATCTGGTGTCACTAGCCACTCTGTTAAAGCCAATGAGTCATGTAGTTTTGGAAATCAAGATTCTATTTCAGCACGTTCATCTAAACTTGTCCAAACTTCAAATCCCATTGACATTTTGGCAAGTTTTCCTTTTCCTGAAATAGAACTTGAAAATGAATATGATCTTGAACCCCAACTTAGTGATTCAATTCTTCTTCCTGATTCAATAATGACTCCGGTATCTTTACCTGACTTCAATCTTTTCCCGGAGTCGACATTGGATCCTGCCCCAATTCATAATGAAGTTGAATCACCCATCTTTGAGGATCATATTGAACTTGACCAATTATACACTTCTGAAGATAATATTGACAAATTGGCAAGTTTTCCATTTTTTGATACTGAACTCAATGAGATATGTGACCTAGATTCTCACAATCTCTTTACTTCTGAAGACCTATTCGCTGACAAGATCATGTGTCTGGATAAGTCAACTCGGGGTCAGTTAACTGATTGCACATTTCCGGATGTTGACCTTAGTTTTGAAGAATTGTATGGCGATGAGTTAGAATTCCTTAATATTGGAAGTAAAGAGATATCACCCATATTAGGTCACATTCCATTGTTGGACAATATATGTGGACTGGAGTTTCAACTTCTTGACTTGGACCCAATTCCTGAACTCATTTCGACTCCTGAACCTTTACTTGACTTGCGTCACCTTCCTGAGTCGGTATTAGTTCCTGTTCTTCCTGAGTCCAAGTCAACTGTTCTATCATTTCATACAACATTCTGGGATAAGGTGGTTGATAAATTTGACTTCGAAATTAATTATGGAAAATGGAAATTAGATGGGGTTAAATACTTAATAAAAATCCTTCATGGATTTATCTTTTTAATGGGTTATATTCACGATATTTTTGGTGGGTTCCTCCGGACTCCACGCAAGACTGATTGGGTCACATTTCGTGGACCAATCACGCCGCCACCGGAACCACCACCTTGAGGTGATTTTTCCTTCCCTCTCTATTTTATTTCATGCATACATATATCATGATGAATTGAGGACAATGCATGAGATAAGTGTGGGGGAGGGTTTACTAACATAGAGTTTTTAGATTTTCTTTCTTTTACACTTCTTTTATGATCTTCCCTTTTGTATAGGAATTTTCTCTTTCTTTAAAAACTTTTTGAAATAAGAGACAAAGTTTTGATCTATTTTTTAAGAAAATTAAGATGATCTTAGAAATTAAGAAGCCTTAATTATGAAATCTTAAACCTAGTTGAAATAATAGATCTTGTTTAAAATTATAGGCTAAGTAAGATAAATTGGAGAGATATTTTTATCTTGAATTTTTTGCCTTAGATAGTATGCACTTCACACTTACACATTTTTGGGATGGAAACAAAGACCAAAAAGGCCATAAAAATATAAAAAAAAAGAGAAAAATATATAAATAAAACATCACTTATTAAGCTGGATAATTGTGCCTCAAGAAGCATGGTTATTCACGCCTAACGGCGATTAAGAGAATAATCCCTCTTAGTTTTGTGGCCTTTTTCACTCGAGTCCTTAAACCCGAGGGATGTTTTCTCATCTGGTGCCCTAAGACCTACTGGTTTGGGAGTCATCGGTTATAGGCTCGTTACATGGGTGAACTAGAAAGCCTAAACTAAGGGAAGAAAAAATATATATATATATAAATAAATAAATAAATAATAAATGGCTTTATGGTTAGAGTTGAAATCCCAGAAATCTTCACTATCACAATGTGCATATTATCTAGGTTTTATGAAAGATAAAGTATTCAATCCAATTTTGAATTCTTACCTTAATTGAAGACAAGATCCTGCATGGAGACTAAGTTTAAGGAAGAATGATTATAGGTGGACTTATGACCTTAGATCACTTATATTTTTGCAAAAATAGTTCGAAAACATGTCTCTCTTTCAAAATGAATTTTCAAAACACTAACATTTGTCTTCTTTCTTTATGGATTTTGTGGGTGTAATCCGTTGAAAACCCTCAGGAGATAACACTCCTCCTCTAGGGTAACCTAGAGGTTTAACGGCTTGTTGCACACGCTCAGTGCAATCGCGTCACCTGCGAAAGTGGTGTAATAAAATTGGTAGTATAGTTTTTCTTTTTGTTTTGCTCGGGACGAGCAAAAGAATAAGTGTGCGGGTGTGATTGATATACAATTTTGCATATTTTACCACATCAATTCCATGCATATTGCAAATAAAAATATGATTTTTAATGTTCTTCTCTCTATTTTTGCAGGTCCACATCTGAAATGAGAAAAGGCCCAAAATTCCTTTAATTAGCAATAATTAAATGGAATTAATTCCAAGCCCAAAAGAGAGCCCAAGTTTGAGACCAGGATCTGGAGAATTCTACGCACCAACTCACTCTTCCAGAAGATCCACGTGGATAACAAACTGTAACAAACTCGCAACAGAAAATCTGGCCTTAACGGCCTTGATCTTGCCGCAATTTCTGGGAGTTTGCCGCCAATTTGCGGCAGTTACAGGGTTGTTGGAGCCCGGATTTCTCTCCAACAAACTGGGCTCTAGATCCTTCTCTCTGAGGCCTATAAATACAACACCAGGGCCTGCACGAGCGCAACAGAGAGGGAGGAGGAGAGAGGAGAGATTAGAGGATAAAGCTTTGTAATTTTGTATTTTTTCTCTAGGATTTTAGTGCTTTAGATCTTCTTCTTCCTCCCTAGAAATTCTATAAAGAGAGAGTTGTAAGAGAGAGAAAGCTTGTGTAGACTAAGGTGTGACAACTTGTGAAGCAAGGATTCATCCATTCTCTTCTCTCTACTTGAGCATTTTCTAGTATTACTTGCTTTCTTTAATTCTAGCTTTACTTTACTTGCACTTTAATTCATGCTTTGCTTTTCTTTTCTTATGGCTAGTAGCTAACTTTTCTAACATGAACTAGCTAACCACTAACCTTGCTAACTACTAACTCATGGGTGATTGCTATCTTTAATCTTGCAAGTTGTATGGTCTTCTCTTCTCCGAAGGGTTACTTTCATTGCTTGGCAAGTTCTTGTTGTAATTCCATATGATTCATGTGTGCCTCATTTAGAGCCTTGTCTTTAGAACAAGTGCCTTGATGGAACATGGAGATGGATCACCAAACATATGCTATTTGTTGTACAACTTCTTTACTTCAATTAATGAATGTTGTATCTTCTTCCTTAGCATCCCTTGAGTGTCGCTCTTTTGATTCCACCATTGAAAGTCTATCTTGTAGGCCTATGACATCTATGAGTCTACAAGACAAGTCCAAGAGTGATCACCCGTCATTCAAGTGGGAAAGTAATTAGACCAACATGCAAGACAAATCTTTGCCGATGAATCAACATGAGGCACGCATTCACCATCACGGAGTTTAGTAAGTTTTTAGCAAGGTTGTAAGGTTAGCTAGTCATGGTTTTTTTTTCATCTTCAAATCTTCTACAAAGTTTTCATTCTTTTAGTTTTATTTCCAAGCAAATCTCCTTTTGATTTCTTTTCATTTTCCATCATGAACAAATCCACCAATTCTTTTACTTCTTTTTCCAATTCATTTTTATTCTTTTAAGACAAAGAAGAATTTTCGTTTTCTTTTCTTCACTACCAACCGTAACGCTTCCATCGCAAGCTCTCCCTGAGAATCGACTCGGTATAGCCCATGCTATAACGGAGATAGGAAAGGGTACATTAATCATTTGGAATACATTTGTGGAGTGATCAAAGCACTTGAGGTTGAATCTAAACCTTATCTCTTTTTATTGAATATATTTTGTGTGCAAATTATACTCCACAATACAACACCTTTCCCGTCTAAACACCCTTCACAGGGAATTCGGCTACACTTGTTGTGTTGTATTAAGTTTGTGCAAGATTTGCATTAGCTTCCGCATTTAGCGCACTTAGTTTTGCATTAAGTTTTAGATTAGCACTAACACCTATTCACCCCCCCTCTAGGTGTTTTCCCCTTTCAATTGGTATCAGAGCTTGGTACTCTGATTTGGTCTAACAACCTAGAGTTAAAGATCCTCATTTAGGCTAATCTTGTTTGCATTTGCTTTTTTGCACACTGATATAGTTTACCATGGCCTTCATGACCCCACCTATTTTTGACCCTTCCAACATTCATGTTTGGAAAATTAGGATGACCGTTTATTTGCAAACCCTAGGTCATAAAGTTTACCTTACCATTACCAAGGAATCCTTCCTTAGTGATAGCAACCATATAGGGGCCAATGCACAAGCCCTAGAGGCCATTAGAAGCACATTACCTAAAGATTATCTTATGTGTGTTTCTAACATTGATTCCGCCTTTACAGTGTGGAACAAATTGACAACAACCACCACCACCTCCGAGCTTCAAGTGCAAATCCAAGAAGAGAAATCTAGTGGAGAGTCTGAGTCACAATGCTTCATGGTCCAAGGGAATGACTCCCTTGAGGTACATTCGGAACCCCACTTAGATAACGATGATTGTGCTAGTTCTTCAAATGATTTTGTTGATCCCCATGCTTTGAATGAAGAACTATCTATTGTATGTGAAAAATTAATTGAAAATTATAAGATTTTGAAAAGAAAAGTCTAGAAATTGAAAAAAGAAAATAAGAGTTTGCATTCTAGACTTGATTGTGTTTTGCAAGAGAAGGTTGAGGTCTATAATGAAAGAGATTCATTGAGATCTCAATTGGAACTTGCACTAAAAGAAAATGAATTTTTAAAAACTAAAAATGATTGCCATGTTATTTTGAAGAGAAATGAAAACTTGTCTTCAAAAATTGATTTTGTTTTAAAAGAGAATGTTGATTTGAAAAATAAAATTATTTCCATTTCAAATGATTTAGATGTGTGTTTAAAGAAAAATGTTGTTTTACAAAATAAGATTAATGCTCATGTTTGCCATGCTAGGGTAGTATCACACACTCCACCTATTGCATGCCACACTTCTTCTTCTAAGATTAATGATGATATTTGCTTGCTTAAGAAGAAGGTTGATTGTTTGGGCTCCACTATGAGCCAATGTGCCATGAACCACACACGCTTGGAAACCTTGGTTCGTAAGAAACAAGTTCCAACCTTTATGCATGCACACCCTCCACGGCATACACATGCTCCACACGGACACCATCAACACATGTATGCTGATGTGTACACATGTACACATTGTGGCCGAAAAGGCCATCTTGCTAAATTTTGTTATGATAGATTACATACTCCTAATTTAGCAAAGAAGTTTGTTTGGGTTAGAGAAGGTACTAACCCCCATGGACCCAAGAAGATATGGGTACCAAAGACCACCTCTCCTTTATTTAATGTAGGTGTGGGCTCTCACATGACGTGAGAGTGATGACACCTTAGAGTGGATGCGTTCCGGACTTAAAGGAAATCAAATGGATGCATCACTTTCAAGGGAAAGTTTGGTGGAGAGGACCACCTTTGTTTTGGAACTAGAGCGGTGCCCTCATTGGTTTTGGTATCGAATCTCTAACTCCTCATTTATTATTTACATGCTTTCATAATTAAAATTTTTAGCATGATTTGATAGCATGTTTCATTGTCTATGGATTAGTATGTGAATGCCATGATTATTAGATCCTTGACATACATGTATAGTATTTGAGACACACACGCTTGTATGAACCCATTCTTAGTGTTCTCACTTTTGTTTAAGCTATAATGTACATCATGAATCTAATACATGTGAATTTACATAGTAATCATGTTTTAGTTCTATCATGATGATTTCTATATTGTGTTTTGATGCTTCTTGTTAAGATTACTTGTTTAGATGTTAGTTTTCATTAAGACTAGGATTTATACTTGTATATATAGTGGGCCACAAATAAATCTATATATGTTTGGGCTTGAATGCTTATTTGAACCCATTAGATGTGCTAGTATAGTCTAGTTTTGATGATTCATACATTTTAAACTTGTATTCCTATTTTTGAATTTGTTTTATGAGTTTTTCACTTCATGTATATGTTTGCATTGCCAAACTCTAAGATATACATGTATACCCCTTGAGTCATTTGCCTTTCATGCAAATCTATATATGGACTCAATTTTGTTTAGGGATATGTATGTATACTTATTATGTTGACAATTCGTACATATACCTTGAAATGAAATTCGTTTTGATGAAGATTTAGGTTTTCTTGATTTTGTGTTTAATTGTTTAACTTCATGTATATGTCTATCTTGTCCAAACTATTAGATATACATGTTTATCCTTTTGAGCCACGTGCCTTAATGCATATATTTTGTGGACTCGTTGTGTTTTGGATATGTATGTATACTTTAGTTTGTATTAGACATACATATGCCATGAAGATTAAATAAGCTTTGATGATTTTCGTGTTTTCATGATTAAGGAATAATTGAGCTTAATGAATATTTTCATGATTACGATCTTCACACTTTATATGTACACTCACTTTTATTGCTTGCTCATGTTTTGTTTTCATGAGTCAAAATTATGCTTAATTGGATTAGAGTGTTGATTTTCATGTAGATTTCTTATTTCATGAAAAACTATTTCGTTTTATTCCTTACTTGAAGGATTTCGTACTAGTTTAAAAGTTTTTCCACTTGACTAGTTCGTATTCTTCATTTTGGTAGAGTTTTTCAAATAAAACTACATTTTCAAATCTATTTTTGAAAACCCCTACCTTCTATGGGAGGATGGATGGGAGATCATGGTCTTGTATGCTTTAAAATGAAAATCATTTAAAACTTGAACCTTGATTGGGAGGTATTGTAATATGATGTATACACTTGAACTTATTGCTATGTCAATTGGTATCATTGAACTCTTTCAATTGGTATCATTTTGATCTTTTTGTATACTCATATGTTTATTGTGTATGTATATTTTCAATTGGTATCATCTATTGGTGATTGATACTCATTCTATTTCATACACATATACACTCTTATTTGTGCTTAAAATATAAATTTTTCACAAAATCTTGTTTATGCTAGTGCTTGAGCTTCAATTTTGTTTTAATTGATTATTTTTAAATTGGTATCAAGCTCATGCATCTTTTAGTTGGTATTTCATAAAGGGGGAGAAAATTTAATTTTGTCTTTCAATTGGTGATTCTTCAATTGGTACTTGTTTCCCACTCCCTTACTTTATGATTGAAAATTTCATATTGGTATCATATGTTTAATATAAAAATTATTTACAATTGGTATCAAAATTTTGTTTAGACATTCAAAATTTATTATGTTTAATTTCAATTGATATCAAGATGTTTCATGTGTTTTTTCTCAAAATTGGTATCTAAAATTTTTTAAGAAAAATACAAAAGTTTTGATTTGTATTGATTTTATGCATATAGATTTATGATGAGTGTATCTTGTATTGAAGAGCTTAACATCTCTTCGTTATGTGGTACACGTGTGTAGGGGGAGCTTCACATCTCCTCTTATGCATTACATAGTATGTGTTATGTGAATTAGGGCTTAACATCCCTCTTTCATGTAATGCATATGTGTAGGGAAGCTAACTTAGCGTCTTCCTCTTCATGAATGTATATAGCTTATAACATCTATTGATCTTTGTTTATTTTCTATTGATATCATGTTGTTTATAGTCACCCCTTATTTACCTTTTTTTTGTTTTAGACAAAAGGGGGAAGAAAAATTTGTTTGATTTGATTTTACTTTGAACCCTTGTTGATGATTGACAAAAAGGGGGAGAAGTATTTGAGTTTATATGCATGTTTTCATTACTTAAGGGGGAGAAGTATTTGTCTTCCTTATTATTTATGCATATATGTTTTTATATTGTTGTATTGCAAATAGGAGAAAAAGATTTTGATTTATACTTGTTGCATGTTTTATCTCCATACTTGCATACATATTCATCTGCTTCATTTCCATATCTTATTATTTATGTCTATGCATGAGTTAAGGGGGAGCTTTTTTGAAGCTTAACTTTAATCCATGCATATATAACTCTGAGTTTTGTCATCATCAAAAAGGGGGAGATTGTTGGCCCAAAGGCCTTCCACTCTAGTTTTGATGATGATTAACTCATGTAGTTATGTTTACTGATAATCTTGTGTTGTTTAAGTTTCAGATCATTAACTAAGATATTAGTTGGTGATTAGCTTCAACAAGGTGTTTAGAAGCTTTTCATGATGATTCCAGGGCCAAAGCTTCAAGATCACACATTGCCTAGCCCATGGATGGAGTTTTGGAGCAAGTCTACTTGAAGATGAAGATCTTCAAGAAGACTTAGGTATCCATAGTTTAGATAGTGTGTTTTTAGATCCATTTGTAAAGTTTAGTATAGTTGATATGCTCAAGTGCACAATACACAAAAGATTTATGTTTTGGATTTTGGTTTTCATGAATAGTAGATCAAAACAAGTTTAAATAGTTTTTATGTATATTAGATATGTTCTAGATATACATACATGGTTTTAACTTCCTATACAAGCATATTTTGATGTCCCTATTCATGTGTTGAAAAATTAAGTTTGATAAAATACAAGTGTTGGTTTTGATAAAATTGGCAAGACACAAAAATGAATTGATATGATTGATATTTGTCTTAAAATTTTTATCACAAGTTTGTGTTTCAATACAAAATGTTAAAACAAGTTTTATGGGATTTTTAGAAAAGATAAAAGATTTTTATAAAATATTTTACACTGTTTTTCAGACCCAGTTTTTGTTCCAGGCTTCAACCAAGTCGACTAGTAGCCTGACTAGTCGACTAAGGCTGAGGTCGGTCGACCGGGCCGGTCGACCGACGTGCACAATTCTGTGCACGTTTGGAGGCACTGGGACAGTCGACCGGGCCGGTCGACCGGAGCACTTACAGTGCTCTCTGTTTGTTTCGGTCGACCGGGCCGGTCGACCGCAGTTGCCCAACGGTCATATTTCTGACCGTTGGCGGTCGACCGGCCGGTCGACCTTTACCTGTCAGAGCTGCCAGCTCAGCTCTAACGGCTAGTTTTCTGATGGGCCTATAAAAGCCCCATCTCTTTGGGTTTTTGGCTAAGTTTTTTAGAGCAAATTTTTCCTGACTTCTTCAGTATTTTAAAAGAGTTTTCAAAAGAGTTTTAAGTGCCAAAAGATCAATCTTAATTGTTTTTAAGTGTTTTGTTATTTTCAAAGAAAACAAGTTTTTGGGAATTGATTTCTTGTTCTTTATCTCCATATCATTTTGGTATTTTCCCAAGAGATTTTCTTTGATCAAAACACTTGTGTTTTCCATACTTGAGCTATATCTTCTATCCTAATCTATTTAGGATCTTGTTTTTGTGGAAAAAGAAAAAGGAAAGAGGTTTGTGGTTGAAAGAGACCACCTATTGTAAACCCTTGATTTCTTGGTTGCTCCATCTTTGGTAGAGGTTGAGGTTGTGATTTGGGTTATTGGTTTGCTCCCTCTAGTGAGAGGTGGAGTTTGGTTGTAAACCCTCTTCGGTAGAGGTGTTGGTTGTTGTTGTTGTTTGGCTACGGGCCTACCCCTCGGTTGTGAGGTGGTTGTTTGAGAGAGGAGTTCGGTACTCCATTTGTTGTAAAAAATCCTTCTCGGTGAAGGTTCCCTCGGTGGGAGTCCTCGGTGGACGGTATAGCGGATTGGAAATCCTACACGGTGGTGTAGGCGGGGATGTAGAGCAAGGGTGCTCGAACCTCGAAACATATCATTGTGTTTGCGTTTGATCCACTTGTCTCTAAACTCTCTCTCTTTACATTTGTGCAAAGCATCATACTTCATTCATATCATATTTGCTTGTGTTGAGCATAATTCATATTGTCATATCATATCTATTTGCTTGTGTTGTGCCTTGCATAATTCACATTGCTATTCATCCTTATTTGCTTGGCTTGCTTGTGTGTGTGCCTAACTTATACTTAACCAACAAGAGCTTCACATAGCACCTCAACCCATTCAAGGGGAATCAAGAGGAGTTAGTCCAGAGCCCTTCACGGGGAATTCGGCTACACTTGTTGTGTTGTATTAAGTTTGTGCAAGATTTGCATTAGCTTCCGCATTTAGCGCACTTAGTTTTGCATTAAGTTTTAGATTAGCACTAACACCTATTCACCCCCCCTCTAGGTGTTTTCCCCTTTCAGGTTTGATATGCCTTTACCAACTACCGTTTGAGTCGGGCTAGCCATGCTATTCCCCTCAGCATGATGAGTTGTTGAGGACTTATGTTGGACTTAAAAGCCAACATTTTCCTCTATCCTTAATCGTTAAGGATGTTGGATCATCTGGTTAATGTATGCATAACCTTGATTCTCCTTTAAGACAACCAGTGTATGCCAGGTTCCTACTGGTTTATGGTTGTATGATCTCGCTTGGAGGAAGAAAAGGCTCTCTTTGTGTGTACTTTGAACACGAAGGTCTTGATCATAGGTGTAATATTAACTTGATCATGAGAAGGATCCTTGATTAAGGATAATACTTCTTTAAGAACTTGCCATTGACCGGCATCATGAGTAGGTCGTCATCTGAAGTCATAAGGTGGTATGCTCCGTTTGAATAGACTGTTTCTATGACAAACGGTCCTTCCCATTTAGGCTGAAATTTGCCTTTGGTCTTATGCGTCATAATCATCAGTCGTCTGACGGCTAAAACCAGGTCTCCTTTCTGAAAGACCCTCTGTTTGACCTTCTTATTGAAGGCTTTTGAAATTCGAGCTTGATACAACTCGATGTGGCTGAGCTTGAAATCAATTCTCATCTAGGGCTTCGAGCTCTTGAAGACGCAACCGATCATTGTCCTCTGATGTGATCTTAGTGGTCAGAGCGACTCGCAATGACGGCATCTGAATTTCCAATGGGATGACTGCTTCGCACCCATATGCCAGGGAAAAAGGTGTATTGCCTGTCGGTGTCCGAACTGTGGTTCGGTAGGCCCAAAGACATTCACCGAGCTTTTCGTCCCAATCTCGCTTATTCGAGGAGACGAACTTCTTGAGGAGCTTGATGATCGTTTTGTTGAATGCTTCCGCCAAGCCATTAGCGGCGAGATTATAAGCAGTTGAAGCCACATTCTGAATTCGGTATTTATCGCAGAACCGATAGAATTCTTGGCTTATGAATTGGGGACCATTATCATGGATGATCCGCCTAGGGACACCAAATCGATGGATGACATGGTGTTTGATAAAATTAACCACATTAGAGGTTTTGACTTCAGCCAATGGTATAGCCTCTGCCCACTTTGAAAAGTAATCGGTTATTGCCAGGATAAACCGGTGAACTCTTGTCGAAGAGGGTGATTGGCCCTACGACATCAATTCCCATGCTTCGAATGGCCATGAAGCAACAGTTCGGTGGAGCAACTCCGGGGGCTGGTGTATGAAGTCCGCATGAACTTGGCATGCTTTACACCTTCGTGCATATTGGATGGCATCGGCTATCATGGTTGGCCAATAATATCCAAGCCTATGCAACCTGTCCTTGAGCTTTGGACCTGGCTGATGAGCTCCGTAAATGCCGTCATGTGCTTCTTTAAGCACTTCCTGCGCCTCTGAATTGGAAGGGCAACGGAGGAGGACACCATCATATGAACGACGGTAAGTGTCTTCAGAGTTGGATCGTAGTAGAAACGGAGAGACATTCGTCTGATAGATGCCGCTTCTTTAGGATCGTCTGGCAGCAGACCATGTAAGGCAGAGTCAATGAGAGAAAATCGCCAATCTCTCGGCTCAAGATCCGTTGAGATATTATAGACCTCTCGGGTTCTTAACATATGCTTAGAGCATACAAGATGTCGAGTTGCCACTGTGAGGTGATACTCGGTGTCGATCGGTAAGGCTAATGTTGTTGCCAATGCAGCAAGAGCGTCCGCCCTGGTATTCTGAGATCGAGACACGTGCCCGATGTAGAAACCTTCAAATAGATTAGCCAATTCGATGGCCGTGTAATAATAAGGCACCAAGTCTTCGTGGCGAACTTCATATTCTCCTTTAACCTGATTGATGATCAGTTTTGAATCGCCGTAGGCTTCAAGGTAGCGTACCCCCATTCCATGGGCAAGCTGAAGACCAATGAGCAGGGTATTATATTCTGCTACATTGTTGGAGCACGATTCCGTCAGAGAAAATGCTCTGGGAAGGACATGATTCTGTGGGGAGATAAACACACCCCCACTCCGGCAATAATCTTGCCTTTAGGGCCATTCGCGATGCTCCGTCGAAGAACATCTGCCATACTTCCTCCTCTGAGGTTATATTGGAGTTGAAGACTTCATCTGGAATATCCTCGTGAAGTTTTGAATGTTCCGGAACTGGATGAGCAGCCAAGAACTCTGCAAGAGCCTGACTTTTAACCGCCTTCTGAGGGGTAAAGATCATGTCGTATTGAGACAAAAGGAGTGCCCATTTAGCCAATCTTGAATTTAGTGATCCTGGCTTCGTCATGAGAAGGCGCAAAGGATTTACTCTGGAGATGACATGTATGATTTGGCCGACCAAATAATGTCGTGTCTTCTGAACATCGAAGACAAGAGCTAGACACTCCTTCTCGATAGGATTATAGCGAGATTCTGCTCCTATGAGAGTCCTGCTCAGATAATAAATGGTTTGCTCGTGACCATTGTCGTCCTTTTGAGCGAGGAGGGCACCAAGAGAATGGTCCAGAGCTTTCGCATAAAGCAAGAATGGCTTCCGTGATGTAGGGGCCACTAAGACTGGAGG
The DNA here is from genome assembly GCA_038442645.1 of Agave tequilana. NCBI lineage: Eukaryota > Viridiplantae > Streptophyta > Magnoliopsida > Asparagales > Asparagaceae > Agave > Agave tequilana. The sequence continues at coordinate 165,863 of JAVJIF010033593.1, forward strand.
CTTTATGAGGTACCTCTTGATGTCTTCATAAGCTTCCTGGCAAGCTTGATCCCATACGAAGGAAGCACCCTTTTTCATGAGTCGGGTAAACGGTTGACAGCGGCCTGAGAGATTTGCGATGAATCTTCTGATATAAGCCAGTCTGCCTTGCAAGCCTCTAAGCTCTTTGAGATTCCTTGGTGGATGCATGCTCTGAATGGCTTTAACTTTGTCTGGGTCAAGATGAATCCCTTTTGATGTAACAATGAACCCAAGGAACTTGCCACTTGACACTCCCAAGAAGGATTTCGTCGGATTCATTTTCAGTTGATGAGTCCGCATTATGTCGAACATCGTTCTCAAATCGCGGAGATGTTCATTCTTATTGCGGCTTTTGACAGCAATGTCGTCGACGTAGCATTCTACGGTTTTTCGGAGATGATCGCGGAAGATTGTGCGCATTGCCCGCTGATAGGTTGCTCCGGCGTTCTTCAGTCCGAATGACATTACAGTGTAGCAGTATACCCCCAATGGTGTTCGGAACAAAGTATGCTTCTCGTCGTCGGGATATATTTTAATCTGGTTGTACCCTGAAAAGCCGTCCATAAAAGACATCCTTTCGAATCCATATATGTTGTGGATCATGACATCGGTGATGGGTAGCGGGAATTCATCTTTAGGACAGGCCGTATTGAGATCACGGTAGTCGATGCAGATCCGTATTTTCCCGTTCTTCTTGAGGACGGGGACGATGTTAGCTACCCAGTCTGGATGTTGTTCCTCCCGGATGAAGCCACATGCCATGAGCTTGTGAACTTCGGCTTCAATAGCTTCCATGATGTTCGGGCGAAACCGACGTTATTGCTGCTTGACTGGCTTGACGTCAGGTTTGATGTTCAGACGATACATGGCGACTTGCGGATCAAGTCCGGGCATGTCTTCATAGCTCCATGCGAAGACGTCCATATACTCTTTTACGAGTATTATCAATTCTTCCTTTTCTGTAAGTGATAGGCTTTCACCTATAAAGATGGGCTTGGGGTAGTCTTGACTACCCAGGTTGATCTGCATCACCTTGTCTTCAGTAGGTGGTTCGCGCAGTTCGAATCTTTTTTCCCATTGGAGGTCTAATTGCTGGGCCCATGGTTCCTCATCAGTAGCTTCTGCAGGCTCCAATTGACTGCTCAAAGTCATATTAACGGTGAGGTTTTCGAACATCATTCCCACACTGACGTCTGAGTCCCACTCGGAGGATGAGGCTGAATGTGATGGAATTGGTTCATGGTATTTGGCTTGAACCGTTGCTGACGATGTGGGTGTAACATATCCCAACCCCCTGCGTGTACTATCATAGTAATTTGCAGGCTTCCCTTTAGGCACAAAGTCACGCATCAAACTGCGCCTTCCTTTTCTAAAATTTAGGCCTCCTCCATGCTTTAGGTCGTACCCCATTTTCTTCATAATATGGTGCGCCGGCCGCGCGTAATGGAAGAACTGTGGAGTGTCTGAGTCTGAACTTGAATCTGTGGGCGTGGGTCCCCGTGGTTGGGTTCTACCGAAGATTATCGGTAACTGACCTTCTTTGGATGGCGGGATCACCAAAATGGCTTCTTCTGCGGATTCCATGGGTGTACTGGACGCACTTGGCTTATGTAAAGGCATGTGCAGAGAGCTATCCGTAATGGATTCAAATAGCCCAACACTCGCAGGATAATCAAAAGAAATATTATCATTAATTACCCATTCACCTTCATCCTCTGAATGAGTATTACATTGGGGATTATTGAGACATGTTATAATTGGTTCACCAATCGGAATAGCTGGCATGCCTGCTTCGGATTCTGAATCCGCCTCATTGCCACTTTCATCATCGTCTGGCAATGTTTTTTCAGGTGTTCCACCGGCCTCTTGATATAGGAGAGCGTCAGTGAAGTAATTTTCCACCCCTTTGAATGGCTGCTTCTCAGCAAAGACAGTTCGTACTGTCGCGTCATCTTCAACATATTTAAAGCATTGGTACAGAGTAGAGGGAACGATCCAGTTGGCGTGGATACATGGTCGTCCTAGCAGCAGGTTATATGATGTGTCAGCGTCAATGACATAGCATGTCACTTCTGACTTCAGGCTCCCGATTCGGCAACGGAGTCGAATCTTTCCAAGTGGATGACTACTCCCGGCATTGAAACCGTATATTGTAGTGGTGGTTGCGGACAACCTATATAGCGGTATACCGAGGAAGTAAAGTAACCTTTTGGCGATAATGCTGAGTGCGGACCCCGGGTCGACTTGTACTCTTTCAATGCACGTTGAATCGAATATCCAGTGTAGTACAGAGGTCGATCGTGCTTGTTGTCTTTGAGAAGCATATCTTCCGCCATGAATGTAATGGCGGGCACCTTTGATTGTATGTGATGACATTCTGGGCAAGGAGGCTGAACGTCACCGTTAGGGACCTCTGGCATGCATGTCAGAAAGGATTCTGAATTGGCTAGCGCATCCCTGAGTGCTTCTCTTGTCTCCTTTGAGAGACGAAGGAGCTCGTGTATGGTAATACGAGCTGGGATATAAGCCAGCTGGGCCAATATGTCAAAACGAAAGGGCGTATCAAGCCCTGGGCCTGAAGGTTTCTTCAGGTCATGGTCGAACCGGACTTCCTTAGGCTTCTCTTTTCCCTTGGTTGGAAATGGAGCGGATGCTGGTATTTGTACTGACGTTGTTTGCTGTTGTATCTCGTCAATAGACTTCTCATACTGCCTCAAGTATAATTTTCCGGATCGGGTGCCCGTCTGTTGAGGCGCATCGGCTTGCGTTGCACAAGCATGCTTTTCTCCTTCTGAATGAGTGAGGGAAGCTGATGTAAGATTGTCATCGTCCGGCAGGATGGAGATGACATTGCAAGATTTGCCCTTTGACTTGGGCTTCTTTGAATCCCAATGTACGTCTTGGACAAGGTCTGGGAATATCCACATGACTTCCCCTGTCTCCAATGTTAAGGGAACAAGACCCTTATTATCTTGAGTTTTAGCTGGAGGATGCTTGACTTCCAACCGTGGCGCAGGGGCTGGATAGGTCTCGTCAGGAACTGTGACCTTTTGGGTACTGCCGAATTCGAGAGTCACCATATTGGCCGTGATTTTCTTCTACTCTGTCTTCAATGTCAGAACTCCGGCGTCGACCAAGGCTTGAATCCTATCTTTGAGGACATAGCACTTGTCGGTGGGATGGTGAATCATCCTGTGATAGAGACAGTATTTGGGATCGTTTGTGCGTCCTATCTCATTGGGACACCGAGCATCTGGTAGCTTCATCTTATTCCCTTTGTGGAGTAGATGGAATATCGTGACCACTTGATCGTCCTTGAAGGAGTACTGTTTTGGAGGGAACTTAGGCTCCTGATTGTTGAAGCCGCTCTTCTTGGTCTTCGACTGCATGTCCCCGGATAATTCCACAGACATGGTCTCTTTCCCTTTGGCTTGAGAAGACTGCGGTAGGTCGCTACGTCCTTTACTGCTCATACCCCATTTGGCTCTAGGGGTGGATTGTTCGAACTTTTTAGCCGACTTTTCGGCTATCTCAGCTTGTTCGACCAATTCTTTCCAGGTGTGGGCTTTGACAGCCCCATGCGAACTTCTACTTGGTCCAGGAAGTTGTGCCTACATGTCTGTAAGAGCATGGGTAGTGGCATCCCTGCTGGGCACATCAAGGATAAGTTCCTGAACCGTTCAATATAGTCACAGACAGATTCGCCCTTCTTCTGTATGGTGGAGAGGAGCTTGTCCATGTAGGCTGTCTAAAAATCACACAGACAATCCACCAAAACGCAGAGATTCAAGATCAAGGCGCGTTGGCTCAACGCCCGCGTCTCAGCATCAAGGCGCGTTGGCTCAACGCCCGCGTCTCAGCATCAAGGCGCGTTGGCTCAACGCCCGCGTCTCAGCATCAAGGCGCGTCAGCCCGGAGCCCGCGTCTCAGCATCAAGGCGCGTCGGCCCGGAGCCCGCGTCTCAGCATCAAGGCGCGTCGGCCCGAAGCCCGCGTCTCAGCAACAAGACGCGTTGGCTCGACACCCGCGTCTCGGTTGCAACTACCCGAAATAAGGGGCCAGTCACCGCGCATGTAGCGGGTAGTGGCCCCTCATTGTGGAGTGTTTTCAGGGGCACGTTCATCCCCAGGGACCTCTATAAATAGCCCTGTTGACATCAACAGAGACAGACACACAGGGAGAGACGTACCTACATACAGGCATACGCATCCAACACGCGTAGAGAGAGACACGCACGATCACCGGACGAAGGCATCATCAACAGAGAAGGAGAGAAGACTCTTCAGCAAGCTTACTGCGTACTAGCTGCTCTTTGCCTAGCTCCTCTTCTAGAGTTTTGGTAGACAGAGCCGAGTTACTTTCTCTACCGACCGAAGAGAAGATCCCCGACGGTCCAAACTGTCATCTGGTCAACGGAGAACAAGATTCACTCTCCACCGCCACCCGAAGAACCCAGCACTAAACAAAGGGGAATTCAAGATTCAATATTCTCCCTCCCTTGTAACCGGAAGATTAAGCCGGCTGTAATTTTTCATCTGATTCAAGGAAATTTTACATCAGCCCCTTTTCCGCGTCAAACAAGAGATGGCGACTCCGCTGGGGACTCTGTTTGTCACTGATGAATAAGCTGTGGCGCAGGATGATGTTCTCCGTAAGGGGAAGATGGTCGAAACGCTCGTTGTCGAGTTCGACCAGGTGAAGTATGAAGAGTTCCTCTCTTCTGGCTCCAAGAGCCCAAAGACCCGCATCTGCCGCAGGGTCTCAACTGAAAAGCTACCCAAAGCCCAATCTGAGGCTCTGCCGGGTGCCGATGCCCACTGTGCCAAGACAAGTTCACGCGCCAACGCCTCCCAGAAGGCCCGCGTGACCTCAGGCACTGCTGTTGCGATCAACCGCGTCGCACAGAACACACGCGCCAACGCCTCCCAGAAGGCCCGCGTGGTCCCAGGCACCACTGCTGCTGCGATCAACTGCGTCGCGCAGAATACCCGCGTCAACGTCTCTCAGGAGACCCGCGTGGTGAACACTCTTGGTTCTGTAAACCAGGAGGTTGTTGGTTTCTCCCCTCCTCCACGACGCAACCGGAATGCTGAGTGTCGACAGAGGAGACGCGCGCGTCAACTCCAAGTCGGAACCGTTGGTTGTCTGACTGGGGGTGGACGCGGCGTACAATCTGATGCCTTGCCCGCACCTCGTCCAGTGCGTGAGATCCGCGTTTGGCGACCCAAACGCGAGACTCCTCAAGTTGAGTCCTCTGAGGACCAACTCATCAAACGCCAGGGTGAAACCTCCGCGTCTTTTCAAACGCAGGAAGTACGCACTCGTAGGCGTGGGGCCCAGCAGCCCGCTCTCTCTCAAGCAACTCTGCCCAAACGCATCAGGCAGCAACGCGAGACTCGCGTGCGCGTCATACAGCCGCGTCATGAGAACCGCGTCCCTGAAGTCTGCGTCCAGGCTGAACAGCACATGACTGTCTCCCGTCTTCGACGTTGCGAGACCAGTCTCTTTAATCCCCCTCCCACGGATTTGAGGATTATTTGACAAGGAAAAGAAGTGCCAATCAAGCCATTTCGTCATGCTGCTGTCAACAGCTCATCCATATGCTCTCTGGATGCCATTATGGATCAGGCATGCACCAGCAGTCCTTAATCAGACAGCTGACCCTGATTCCCCCGTCAGCCAAAAGAAGACGCTCCCACAGAAGGAGAACCTTTTCAGATGTTGAATACCCAGAGCTTACTGCAAACATGACTAGCAGAAGCAAGGGAAAACAACCAATGGTCAACTCAGAGGAATCTGACTCTGAGCCGGAAGGGGTGTATCAACACACTCGCACCCGGACGGGGGCCATTCCCCCAATTGACTATAATGCCTTAGCCCGCGGCATTAGAATGGGTGATTCTCACTCCGCTGTAGTGGAGTCGCAGGCTTTAAACTCTTCCGTCGAGAAGGAGGCTTCCGCCTACATGGCAGACACTCCTGAGGAGACTGCCAGGCGTTTAGAGCAGACGCAGAAGCGCCAGATGGATATAATCGCCTCTCAACAGAGATCCATTGACTCCCTCAAGCATATGCTTGAAAAATTGCTTGAAGAAATAGCGAAATCTCCTCCTAGAAGGCCAAAGGGTAAAGGGAGAAGGGGAGGAAACTCATCTTCCGAACCTTCTGAAGAGAGACAGCAATCTGCTTCGGATTCATCCAAACCCTCGTCGCAAATAAAAAGCGACCAAGACCAGGAGAAGACTCATGCTAAGAGGATGAGTCAATTAGAACGACGCCTCGAGGCCCTTGCCAATCGCAAGGACCTCCAAGAAGCTGGAGTGGTCCGGCCCTATCCGGCTGAGTGGGACTTAGTTCCATACCCTCCTAAGTTCAAGGCTCCAACCCTCCAAGCATTCGACGGGAAGGGGTCACCCAACCAGCACATCTACTACTTCAAATCTCAGACCGGAAATGTAGTAGATAATGACGCCATCCTGGCGCGACTGTTCATCGGCACCCTGAAAGGGTTGGCTTTTGAGTGGTTTATGAAGCTCCCGGAGGGTTCTATCAAGAACTGGGGGATCTGGAGAAGCTGTTCTTAACACGCTTCTTCGAAGATGATTCCGAAGTCACGATGCCCACCCTTTTAGCTACCAAACAGCGGAGAGGGGAGTCCGTCAAATCTTTCGTGGAAAGATTTCGGAACACGGCACTCCGGTGCCCAAGCGGTATGACCCAGGCCACCCTGGTGGAAACATGCCGCCACAATCTCCAAACCTCACTCCTTACTCAAATAGGAGTTGCTGAAAGCCGCACCTGGAAGCAGTTAGTCCAACAAGGTGAACAGGCTGAGGAGATTGTTGCCCGTGTCAGGGCAGAGGAAGGCAAGCTGCGGCCGGAAAGGTCGACAAGGCGTGCACCGGCACCAGACACCTCCCTCCAGACGAAGCAGAAGGATAATTTGGCGACGGAGACCAAATCTCCCACCAAACCTCAAACAGGTAGGGCAAGTGGCTCTTCAAGCCAGCCACGCCCCAACAAGCAGTATTCCTTCAAGGAGGAACACGTCGATTCGCTCTTCAAGCTACTCAACAAGAGCAATCGACTGAAGCTCCCTGAAATTAGGCGCCCGGAGGAAGTCGGCAAGACCGACAATCCCAACTACTGCATGTACCACAGGATGTTGGGACATCCTACCAAAAGCTGCTACGTCTTCAAAGACATCCTTCAGGCTTTGATTGACGCGGAGGTGCTAAAGCTCCGACCAGAGCAGAAGAAGGTCACGGCTAATGTGACGTCGGTTCTCCAGTTCGGGAGACAACCCCCAACGCCTGCGGGGGTAACTCCTATTCCAAGGGGAGAATTAAGAGTGGTCAACACAGACCCTCACCAGCAGCAGGAGAAAGGCTTGGTAGCCATCCCTACACCTCAGGGGGAAACCATGTGGGTCCACCCTGACCTCGTCGATGAACAACAATGGACTACTGTAACCAACAGGAAGTCCAAAGGCAAGGCAAAAGCTTCGTCCTGCCATGTGGTATGTGCTTCCTCCCGAGAAGCAGAGGATGATGTTCCCTCACTGACTGATTCAGAAGAGGAAACAATAGTCCTGGCCGCAGAGCCCAGCCAACCGATGGCGGGGACCCGTTCAGGACAGGCATACTTGAAGCAGTACGGCGAGACGGCAGCGGGTTCTCCGCAACCAGCCGTAGAACCAGCCAAGCCCTCCACAAAACCACCTGTGGAGAAACAGAAAGAAACCCGGTTTTCTCGGGTTCTTTCAAAAGGTGCAGCGGAAGGATCCTCGACACCTTACCGCTTCGATGTCTTGGCTCAACTAGCCAACATCCCGGCACGCATCACCTTGTATGAACTCCTGAGGCTATCAAAGTCAACCAGAGAGGCTCTACAAGAAGCTTTGGCAAATGCTGAGGTCTTCATGACCCGCGTGCCAAGGGAGGAAGATGTAGAGGATTGCCTCCACGCCTCCCCAAATGCTCCCTGCATCACCTTCACAACAGATGACATGCAGGTTAAAGGGAAGCATGACCGACCCCTATACTTCACAGGATATATCGGGTCGTCCGAGGTAAATCGCATCCAGGTAGACCCAGGGTCCGCGCTGAGTATCATACCTCGCCGAGTCATGCAATTTCTGGGCATTCCTACCCATCGTCTGAGCCCTACCCAGACAACTATTTACGGGTTTAATGCCAATAGCTCCCGTCCGATGGGGAAGATCAAGCTCAAATGCCGGATCGGGAGCCTCAAGTCGGAAGTGACATGCTACGTCATTGACGCTGACACTTCCTACAACCTGTTGCTGGGGACGACCATGGATTCACCATAATTCCATCGTTCCCTCCACTCTCCACCAAGTCATGAAATACATTGACGAGAGTGGACAAGTTCAAACGTTGATTGCCGAAAGGCATCCGTTTAAAGGGGTTGAAAATTATTTCACGGACTCCCTCCTATATCAGGATCCTGAGGAGACTAATGAAACCCCGCAACCAGAGGAGCTAGACTCTGGTAATGAGGCTGACATCGAGCCTGAGAAAGAAGAGTGCCTGTGGGAGTTGGAACCCCTTGTAAAGAGCACTAATAAGCTCGATATTGACAACACCACCGACAATGCGGGTGGTTGGTACATTAATGAAGATTTAGATTTTGCGTATTTTCCCGTGTATGTTTCCGATTCAATACCGTCGGATACTACTACCGACGTGGACGATGACCTCTGGTCGGCAATGGATGCTTTGACATCTTTGCATGTACCGGTGAAATCATCTTTCGGGACATACCAAGATAATGGTAATGCGTAAGAATCTATATTTATGGTTCCAGCCAGACGAAAAGGCCAAAGACCAATACTTTTTGGGCGAATCTCGTCTGAACCGATGCCTCACGAAGAATCGGAAGGCGAGGATGAATCCCCTCAGTTCAATCATTATGGACCGAAAGCGCTCAGAATGATGAAACGCATGGGGTATGACCTAACCAACAGGCCCGGATTAAACTTCGGTAAAGGAAGGAGAACGCTGCTCCAGTCCTTTGTGCCGAAAGGGAAAGCACCCGATTATTATCATCAGACGCGCCGGGGGTTGGGCTATGTATCAACTCCAGTCCCATCAGCCTCTGATTCTCGAGAGTCGTCAGGTCACGATTGCTCTTCAGACACGTCATCGTGGGAGTCAGATGTCAGTGTCGGCAACATCTTCAAAGGGCTTTCAGTAAACATGGTTTCAACAGGCCATCTGGAAGATGAAGATGAAGAAATGATCCAACCTGATACAGATCCTTGGATCAAATATTTGAATGCTCTTTGGGATATCCGCTTTGAACAGCGTGAGCCACCCACAGAAGATAAGGTTGTTCAAATCAACCTAGGAGATGAGGCCAACCCCAAGCCCATTTTCATAAGTGACGGCTTGTCACCTTCGGAAAAGGAGGATTTAATATCTCTTGTACAAGAGTATATAGACGTCTTCGCCTGGAATTATGAGGACATGCCTGGACTTGATCCTCAAGTGGCTATGCATCGCCTCAACATCAATCCGGACATGAAGCCTGTTAAACAATAGCAGCGACGATTCCGTCCAGAGATAATGGAGGCAATTCAATCAGAAGTCAGAAAGCTTATTGATTCTGGCTTCATCAGGGAGGAACAGCATCCCGACTGGGTAGCCAACATCGTCCCCGTCACCAAGAAGAATGGGAAGATCCGGATCTGCATCGACTTCCGTGATCTAAATGAGGCCTGCCCCAAAGACGAATTCTCATTGCCAATCACAGATGTCATGATTGACAATACTTGTGGATTCGAGCGAATGTCCTTTATGGACAGGTTCTCAGGATACAATCAAATCAAGATGTATCCCGATGACGAAAAGCATACCTCCTTCAGGACTCCTCTAGGGGTATATTGCTATACTGTCATGCCTTTTGGACTGAAAAATGCAGGGGCAACATACCAAAGGGCCATGAACGTCATTTTCCATCAGCAGATACGCAAAACGGTGGAATGTTATGTCGATGACATCGCGGTGAAAAGTCGCACTAAAGGTGATCACATAGCAGACCTGAAGGTGGTCTTCGACATCATGCGGGCTCATCAATTGAAGATGAACCCCACCAAGTCCTTCCTGGGGGTAGCCAGTGGCAAATTCCTAGGATTTGTTGTGACTTCCACAGGAATCCATTTGGATCCGGAGAAAATCCGCGCTATCCAAGAGATGCAACCCCCCAGAAGCCTCAAGGAGCTCAGGGGATTACAAAGACGATTGGCGTACATCCGCAGGTTCATATCAAACCTTTCCGGGAGATGCCAACCCTTCGTCAAGCTGATGAAAAAGGGTGTTTCATTCATTTGGGACGACGCTTGTCAAAAAGCATTTGAGGAGATCAAACACTACCTCACCCAACCACCATTTCTTGCAGCTCCGGTGTCCGGAAAGCCTTTCTTGGTATATGTTCGAGCAATGGATCATTCCCTGGGAGCTCTACTAGCTCAGAATGATGAACAAGGACGAGAACAAGCAATCTACTACCTAAGTAGAACAATGATCGGAGCCGAACATCGGTACAACCCGATCGAGAAGGAATGTTTGGCGTTGGTGTTCGCTATTCAGAAAATGCGACACTATCTAGTAGGCCAAACTATAAATGTCATCTCAAAAGTCAACCCTCTGAGGTTACTCATGACAAAGCCTTCCTCGTTGAATGGCCGGCTGGCAAAATGGGCTATATTATTATCCCAATATGAGATGCACTTTTTACCCCAGAAGGCTATTAAAGGACAAGCGGTGGCGGACTTCCTAGCTGAGCACCCAGATCCAAGGGCAGCCAAACTCTATGAGGATCTCCCAGACGAGGTCGCCGAAGTCTGCCTGACTCAGACGTTGTTCGAAGGGCAAGTGTGGCAACTTTTCTTCGATGGAGCATCAAGAACAAGCCCAAAGGGACACTCAGTAGCGGGGGTGGGAGTAGTACTCGTCTCCCCACAAAATTATGTGATTCCCCGAGCTATCTCGTTAACCGAGCCCTGCTCCAACAATGTGGCAGAATACAACGCTCTTTTGATTGGGATGCAATTCGCCGATGAGATTGGCGTTAAAAATCTCGAGGCGTACGGTGATTCTAAACTCATCGTCAGCCAAGTTCGCGGAGAGTATGAGGTCAGACATGAAAATCTAGTAACCTATTACAATGTGACAATCCACATGGCCGAGAGGTTTTCAAACTTCTACATCGACCATGTACCACGCAGGCAAAATGCGCATGCAGATGCACTTGCATCCCTTGCTGCCTCCTTAGCCCTTCCAGCTGGAGCAATGGAGAAAGTATTCGTCTATAGCCACGACCTGTACTGTCCAAAAATTTCACTCGGAGACTGCCCAGGGTCAACGGGAGATCATCACGACAAGGAAACACTTGAAGTGTCAACCGGTCTGGAGCCTAGAGACTGGCGATTCCCCTACATTGATTTTGTCTTATACGGCATCTTGCCTGAAGACGCCAGGGAGGTGGCTGCCATCCGAAGGAAAGCCCCCAAATTCTACTATAATGCGATTTCGCGAACATTGTATCATCGATCGCATGACGGGATCCTGCTCAATGCCTCTCATCAAAAGAAGCCCAAGGAGTATTGAAAGAAGCCCACGATGGTACTTGTGGAGCTCATCAACCTGGCCCAAAACTGACATATCGACTCCAAAGGTTGGGTTACTATTGGCCAAAAATGATCGCCGATGCTGTCGCTTATGCTAAGAGATGCCACGCCTGTCAAATACACGGCGATTTCATCCATCAAGCACCAGGGTACCTCCACTCTACGACCTCTACCTGGCCGTTTGAAATGTGGGGCATGGACGTGGTTGGTCCATCAGCCCGCCATCATCAAAAGGACATCGGTTCATTCTGGCGATAACCGATTACTTCTCCAAATGGGCTGAAGCCATCCCTTTGAAAGAGGTAAAATCTTCTAACGTGATCAAGTTCGTGAAACATCACGTTATTTACCGCTTCGGTGTGCCTCGGCGTATCATCCATGACAATGGACCCCAGTTCATCAGCCAGGCTTTCTAGAGATTCTGCGCGAAGTTCAGAATTCAGAGTGTGTCCTCAACGGCATACTATCCTTCTGCTAACGGTCTTGCAGAAGCCTTCAACAAGACTATTGGCAAGCTTCTTAAGAAATTTGTCTCAAAAAGTCAACGGGACTGGGACGACAAGCTGGGTGAATGCTTATGGGCCTACCGCACAACGGTGCGAACCCCAACTAAAGCCACGCCATTTTCCTTGGTATACGGATGCGAAGCCGTCCTTCCACTGGAAATCCAAATTCCATCTCTACGCGTCGCCTTGACAGCGGAGATGACAACTGAGGAGAAGCATCAGCAGCGACTCCAGGAGTTGGAAGCCTTAGACGACAAGCGTTTGTAGGCCCAACAGCAAATCGAGCTCTATCAAGCTCGAATCACCAGAGCCTTCAACAAGAAAGTCAAAGCGCGAACTTTTAAGAAAGGCGACCTTGTCTTAGCCGTCCGAAGACCCATGGTCATGACGCACAAGACAAAAGGAAAATTCCAACCCAAATGGGAAGGACCATTTGTAGTAGAGTCAGTCTACTCAAATGGGTCATATCGCCTCATAACTTCAAATGGCGATACACTCATGATGCCGATCAATGGCAAATTCTTGAAGAAGTACTATCCTTAATAGTACTTTTCCTCTGATCAAGTTAAAAGTACACCTCTGATCAAACATCCGACGCCCTCGACGGCTAAGGATAGAGGAAAATGTTGGCCTTTAAGCCCGACATAAATCCTCGACAACTCATCATGCTGAGGGGAATAGCATGACTAGCCCAGCTCAAACGGTAGTTGGTAAAGGCATGTCAAACCCGTTGACAGCTGAGGATTTGCTAAAAATCCTAAGGGACACGTTCCCATTTGATCCGGCGCCTCCGACGGCTAAGGATAGAGGAAAATGTTGGCTTTTAAGCCCAACATAAGTCCTCGACAACTCATCATGCTGAGGGGAATAGCATGGCTAGCCCAACTCAAACGGTAGTTGGTAAAGGCACCTCAAACCCGTTGATAGCTGAGGGTTTGCTAAAAATCCTAAGTGGACTTGATTCCACTCTTTCCTCCAAAATCCCTTACCAATTCTCATCCACAGAATGGTAAGACCACAAAAAAAAAAACAATCATTGCCAAGTTAACACCATACCTCTGGTAATGGGATACCCCTTGTAGAGTACAAATCTTGCTTGTCAACTCTACATTTTGCCAAGTTAACACTACACCTCTGGCACTTCAAATCTCACTTGTCAATTCTCATCCATAGAATGACAGGTCCTCAAACCGTTTTCGGCTCAAGCCAATTCTTGTCAAGTTAATATCACACCTCTGACAAAACCGCTGTTTAAGTTAACATTATACCTCTAAGCAGCACTTCAAGTTTCTGCCAGGTTTAATATTACACCTCTGACAGTCACTTTTCTTCAGTCTTCCATATCGAAGCTGAAATGCATGATGCCAAGTTAACAATACACCTCTAGCATCTGAGTCATCGCTAAGTTCAACAATACACCTACGGCTATGACCTTTCCTCGACTTCCTTGTTCAAGCCGAGATGAATGATGCCAAGTTAACACTACACCTCTAGCATCCGAGTCATCGCTAAGTTCAACAATACACCTATGGCCATGACCGTTCCTCGACTTTCTCGTCTAAGTCGAGATGACCAATGCTAAGTTCAACATCACACCTCTAGCATTACCTCACTGTTACATTAAACATTACACCCATGACAGTGACATTCTGAGTTAAGTTAATATCACACCTCTGACTCACATCCTTGTCGAGTTAACACCACACTTCTGACAAGACTATCTCCAACCCGTTAAGTTAATATCACACCTCTAACGGTAAAAGCTTCACTAGATTCCTCGCGGGTCTAGTTTCACTTGTTATTCTCTTCAACAGAATAACAGGTCCACCTAAAGACATTGTTAGGTTAACATTACACCGCTGATAATGTTTTATCAAATTCCCCAGCTGACCTTGAATCAAGTCAATCCCAGACACTTGACAAAAGTTCACCTTCTCTGGGAGTACGCATTCCCCCTGTCACTTTCTTTTATAAAGTGGCGGGTCCACCAAAATCATTTTTTTGCTTCTAAAACAAAACATTCAAGACAACAGAAAGAGGCAAAAAGAAAAGTGTCACTTTTATTGATATTCAAGCATATGAAAGTGATACAAAACGCTCTCTTATACAATAAGATTGAGTGTTACAATTAAGGAGTACAAAGAAGTCCCTCTCTCTCTTAGAGGCCGTACTCACTCCTTGAAACCGCGTCCGATCCCAGGTGCACAATTGGAGCCGATTGCGCCATGGCGATGACGCAAAAATCGAAAGCGCCCTAGCTGACTAAGCTAAGAGCAATGGTGTTCTTGAGGTCCAGCGGCAGCAGAAAGTCCTGCAACCCTTCATTCATCACCATCCCTTTCCCCAGCAGGCCATCCAACGGAGTGTCCTCGATGTCACTTCTGGAGTAGGGAGAGGAAGAGGATCTTTCCGCCACCGCAACCGCCGGAACCTCCTCGCCGTCATACTTGACCTGACCATCTCTTGCCATCAGACATGGTTGGTGCAGAAGATCTGAAGAGACCTTGGCGAGATTTGGGTCCTCGTCGGAGATATAATTTACTCTCTCACAAACGACGAGGACCATAATTTACTCTCTTACAAACGAACATTGAGCAAGTTCGCCCGCCGATATATTCTTTCCGGGGCCCAGCAAACCTAAAAAAGGACGAGCAAGCCTACCTGCAAAGAATAAACAAGGGAGTTAGAAAATCTGGAACTTAGTACACTTCAATAAAGAAAACTAAGTGACAGACGCGGCAGTCATTGAAGACTTCAGACGCGGGAACAACCCGCACGGTCAAACCACCGCGTCGGTAGAAACAGACGCGAGCCAAAAAAAAAACTGTGCCACGCACAGGATTCAAACGCGGCCTCAGTCTGCACCCGCGCTTAATGCACAAGACGCGAAAAACTTCAGAACGCCGAAAATTGCCATCTCTCTGTTGGGTAAACAGGAGTTGCAAGATTCAGGTCTGAAACGCGCCAAGGCAATGACCATGAGCAAAGCCAGCATCAAGAGCCCGCGTTCAGAGAAGTTCAAGTCACCGGCACAAATTTCAGAATAGGAATGCACCAGGATTTCATTCAGATGGCTATGCCAAAGTACAGGCTATGGACATCATCGGGGTAACATACCAGCAGAGGCCTCTGTCCAGAGTTGGCCTCTCTGTATCCAAACGCGGGCGCGCAAGATGATCCGAGAGAGGATTCCTTCTGAAGAGACCAAACAGAAGCATGAGAGCTCTGGGTCATCTTCATCCACGGGGTCACCTTCACCCATGAAGACGGTTCTCTGAAAGATAATTCAAGGCGTGGTCTCTCAGAGCAAACAAAAAGAAAACAATCCAAGTTTGGGTTATTGAAAAGGGGGCACACCCTATTTATAGGCAATTCTCAACAACTGCCATTAATGGTGCGTGAATCGGAACCATCGCGCACGACTGTCAAAGCCCAATCAAAAACGGACGCGTGGAACGCTGCTTTGGAAACCGTCGAAGTGCGCCGGTTTTTCAACCGCCAGCGTCGGTTCTGCATGCAAGAGCATTAACGCCTAAATCCATTGAGAGGCCGACGCGTGGATAACTGCCTTGGGAAGCAACGAACGACCCAGAATCCCAATCGACAGCGAAGACTTGACGTTCAAAGATCTCCTAAAATCTTTTAAGTCAGGTTGCATTAAACGCGGATGGGAAAGTCGCGTCCCTTCAGCAGACAAGGCTGCGTCTCTTGCGCCTGCCCGATCTGCGCAAAACATATTTGCGTTATTCAGAGCCGCGTCTCACCTTGAGACTGACGCTGCGTCTCACTCCATGGACTGACGGCCGCGTCTCACTTTATGGATCAATACCGCGTCTCATCCTTTGATTGACACTGCGTCTCATCAAGAAGACCGCGTATCAATCTGTGATTGACGCCGCGTCTCATCAAAAGGACTTAGTGAAATCTAAGTTCCTAGCGAATGATGACCGCGTCTCACTCTGAGATTGACGCTGCGTCTCATCAAAAGGACTTAGTAAAATCTAAGTTCAGGTGGATTGACGCCGCGTCTCAGTAAAAGAACTTAGTCCTATCTAAGTTTAGTATTCACAGCCAGTGATCAAGAAGTTGGGTTCATCCGCAGCTAAGGAAAGAAGGTGGAGCCAAAAACTTCGAAACTTTTATATCAAAAGAATGATAAAAGTGGATACAAAACACTCTTGATAAATTGAGTGTCCTTTTCTTTACAAAAAGAAAAGAAAAGAAGGCTAAATGTCCTGGTTCGCCAAGGAACGGATTTGTTCCCTAAGACGGTGAATCTCGTGTTGGCGTGCCCTTTCAGCTTCCATAATGGCCTGGTTCCGCAGCTCTGCTTCGGATAAGAAATTTCTTGCGGCCAGCTGCGTTCGCAGAGACTCCACCCTGGAAGAATGTAGAGACAGACTCTCTTCAGCTCGCGCCTTAGCAGCCCGTTGCTCCTCTAGCTCCTTCTTGAGGGTAACAAGCTTCTCCTCATTGAGTGCAAGCACAGCTTCTGCCCTGGCAATGTGTCCCGAGCCCTGATGATGACTTGCTCTGTGCTCTGCACGGTAAGCTCGGATTCCCTTGAATCGTCAGCTAGTTTCTGACATTCAGCCTGGGAATATTCGAGGCTGCGAATCTCTGCAGCGATTTGTGCCTCCGCCTCCTGTCGCTCTCGCTCTAGAGCAGCTAGGAGCCTGGTCAAGGTGGCCTGGGCCTCACCAAAAGAGCCAGCATCTTCTAAAGACTCCAGCTCCTGCAGGCCGTCTCCCAGTTGCTCCACCACCCGCAGACACGCCTTGGCAAGTGAGGGGCCTCCGGTTAATTCGACATTCACAGCCAGATTTTTAAGAAGCGTCTGGGCAAACTGAAAGGTGCTGTTTCCACGTAAGATGAGATCAATACATGATCCCATCGAAGCGAAGAATTGTTGCACCATCTGACGTGCCAGTTCCCCCATGTCTTCACCACCTAGAAGCTTCCCGACCCCTTTTCTGTCACGGGATAAGGGATATAGGGCGGATCCTCTCGCACCAGAGCCGTGCTGGCCGTCGATACGGCAAGAGCTAGACTGGCCGCTGACGCTTCCAGAGGTACTACCTCTGCAGGAGCCTCCACGACCAATGAGGGAGTAGTAAGCACAACCTCCTCAGAAACCCCCACCGAGACTTGAGCTGTATAGCCTTCTGGAAGGGTACCAACCATCGGACTCTCCACCTGAGCCCCCTCAGTCCTCTCTGCAAGTTATCGCAGCGTCAGCCACAATGATGGAAAAGCGAAACATTTAAAACGTCAGAGCTGCCTTACCAAGTTGGAGGTCCAGAGGTGTCGAATCCTGCGGGGTAGAATTCTCCCCGGCTTCAGCAATAACCTCCTCGCCCGGCAGAGTGAGAGCCTCCTCAGCCTCAGTGGTTGCTTCCTCTTCTGGCAGAGTGGAAGGCTCCCCAGTTTCAACAGCTGCCCCCTTGAGGGTATCTCAGCAGCCGAGACCTCGATCCCCTTGGGCCGGGTCAACTCTATCACCATCTCCTCAATATGCGAGGAGGTTGTAGCCTCAGCATCTTCGGCCGACCCTGCAACATAAGAGAAGAATGTTAGAACATCCTCTTCAAATATGTAAAGAGAAATTAGGACAGAAGATGGAAAGAGTACCTTCAGCAGGGATAATCGCTAGCGGTGATACAGTCGATGGCTCACCTGAAATACACCTAGAGGGGGGGTGAATAGGTGTAATTGCTAATCTAATGCTCTTTTTAAACTTGATGAGATGAGTGATGCAACGATCTCTCAAAAACACAACTAAGTGCCGAATACCCCTTGCGAGGTTCTGAACACTTGCCTCCCAATTCCCCTTAAAATGGGTTAGAGGTGCGCAATGCAATCGTGTTGTATTGAGGTGTGATCGAACAATTCCAAGTATGAAATGCGATGATGAAATGCACACAAGTATTGTAGCAAGAAATATTGAAGGCAAGTAAAATAAACAAGTAAGGATAGCACAAATAAAAGTTAGTTCACAAGCAATAAATTGGAAGTAATTGAAGCAAGAAATTAAGCAAGAGGAACGCCAAGCCAATCGCAAACAAAGTGATTTGTTTCGAGGTTCGAGCCCGTAGCTCTAGTCCCCGCCTTCACCTCCGTGAAGGGTTTCCACTATCCCCTTAGGATCCCGTACAAGTTAGGCCTCCAAAGACCTCAAGCCCGTAGCTTCACCTTACAAAGAAATTCCCTTTAGGAACTTGTCTCCACAAGAACAAAGAATTACAAATTGGTGATCTCAACTAGACCACAACACTCTTTCTCTTTTACAAACACTCTCACACTTTTACAACTTCACCTATAGAAAGAATATGAAATTTTTGGCTCAATGAAGTGTTTGTGAGAAAAGCTTCAGTTGTAGAGTGATATTAAGAATCAAACAACAACTGAAAATCAAACTTAAAAGAATGGAAATGAAAGCTTTAAACTATTTTTCTCTTTCTCTTGAAAAACAATGAAAACTTGTATTTTTTTCTTGGTGTACATAACTAAGGCCTATTCCCCACTATTTATAGGGAGAGAATAGGTTAAAACCCTGATTTTTCCTGCTAAAATCTTCTGCAAAAGCACCCCAACAACTCCTAAAAACTCTGCTAAAGAGAAACCCAAAAACAGTTTTTCAGAAATGCCCAAAGAGGAAAGAGCCGTTGGGCTTGTTGCAGGCTTACCGGTCGACTGCCGGTCGACCGGTGCTCTGCTGGCAAAAGAGCCGTTGAGGCTCCGGTCGACTGCCAGTCGACCGATCTCACAGAAGGAAACACAGTTTCCTTCTATCGGTCGACCGACCCAGTCGACCGAAAGATACAGAGAGCAGACCACAAAAATCAGTCGACCGATATTTAGGGTCGGTCGACCGGCAGACATGCACAGCCTCGTGCATGTCTGGCCACAGCAGCCGGTCGACTGATATTTAGGGTCGGTCGACCGGTCTGCCTGGAAAACAGTTTTCTGGGCAGATTTTTGAGTTAGAAAAATTTGTAAAAATTCCTTTAAAAATCTTAAGCTAAGTGTTATGCTGAAAATAGTTTATATACATGTATTTAAACAAGTTTTGAAGATATAAGGCTTTGGGTACATGTATGTATAAACTAAGGCATAAACCTAGAAATAAATATTTTGAAAACATAGAAACATACAAAACAAATGTGTGTGCAAATCCTAGAGCCAAAATTTACATATCCTATCTTTAACAAAAACTACACTTACAAGCTTCTAGATCTTCAAGACTTCAACATGGGCAATCTTCACTTGATCTTCAATATTGTACTTTGAGCCCAATTTGACTTGTCTTGAATCCAATAGCTTGTATTTGAGTCAAAAATCTTTGTATATGAGTGAGAGTACTTCTAGTATGATAATAAACCTGAAACACACTTTAAACAACAAATGATATTAGTACAAATAACTAATATGTTTTGTAATCATCAAAATACACTAAACATGGGTTGATTGTAACCTTGGGCCAACAATCTCCCCCTTTTTGATGATGACAAAACATATGAGTTATTAAACAAATAAAAGAGGAAAAGCTTGAAAAGCTCCCCCTTAAACAATGCTATATATTTAACATGAATATGAGAAACTATGTAAGCATACAAAAATCATTTTTAAAACAAAGTCATCACCATAAATAAGAAACTCAAACATGAACCAAATATTAAAATAACTAAGAAAACTTAGTATTTCTCCAAACTCATACATTTTTCTCCCCCTTTTTGTCATACATCAAAAAGGGTTAAAACAAAAAAAATCTAACACATATTAAAAACCAAAACAAACAAACTAAGATACTTTAAGTATCAATTTTACAAACATTTAATTCACCACAAATAAAAGAAAATCTTGCATAATCTAAAGGTTTTGTGAAAATATCCGCAAGTTGAAAATCGGTTGAAACAAAATCTATATCAATGTCACCTTTTTCAAAGTGATCTCTAAGAAAATGATATCTAATGTCTATATGTTTGGTTTTACTATGTTGATTAGCATTTTTGGTCATGTGAATAGCACTAGTATTATCACAATAAATCTTAACATGATCAAAATGTAAATCAAAATCGAGAAGAGTATGTTGCATCCAAAGAACTTGTGCACAACAAGCTCCTGCCGCAACATACTCCGCCTCGGCAGTTGATAGGGCTACACTATTTTACTTTTTGGAAGACCAAGACACAAGACAATTACCTAAGAATTGGCATGTTCCACTTGTACTCTTCCTATCTACCCTACAACCGGCATAGTCGGCATCCGAATAACTAGTCATGGTAAATTGGTTAGTTTTTGGATACCACAAACCTAAATCAATTGTGCCCTTAAGGTACCTAATTATGCGTTTTACCGCAATTAAGTGTGATTCCTTAGGACATGATTGAAAACGTGCACATAAACATACGGAAAACATTATATCCGGCCTACTAGCCGTAAGATAAAGTAAACTACCAATCATGCTACGAAATAATTTGATGTCTACTTCCTTACCTTGTTCATCCTTGTCAAGTTTTGTAGTGGTTGCCATGGGAGTCTTTGCTACTTTGGATCCTTCAAGCCCGAACCTCTTGATGAGTTCTTTGGTGTACTTGGCTTGGTTGATGAATGTCCCATCACTACGTTGCTTGATTTGAAGTCCAAGAAAGAAGTTGAGCTCCCCCATCATAGACATCTCAAATTCCCTTTTCATGCATGATTCAAAATTCTTGCAAAGAGAAACATTAGTAGATCCAAAAATAATGTCATCAACATAAATTTGAACTATGAGGATATCTTGATCTACATGTTTGGAAAATAATGTTTTATCCACTTTTCCTTTCTTAAAATCATTTGAAATCAAAAATGAAGACAATCTTTCATACCAAGCCCTAGGGGCTTGTTTTAAACCATATAGTGCTTTATCTAATTTATAAACATAATTAGGGTGTGTAGGATCAACAAACCCGGGGGGTTGTTCAACATACACCTCCTCATCAATATAACCATTAAGAAAAGCACTTTTTACATCCATTTGAAATAACTTAAAATCTTTAAATGAGGCATATGCTAAGGTCATCCGTATGGCTTCGAGCCGTGCTACGGGTGCAAAGGTTTCTTCAAAATCAATCCCTTCGATTTGAGTGTAACCTTGGGCAACTAACCTAGCCTTGTTTCTAACTACATTACCCGATTCATCCAACTTGTTCTTAAAGATCCATTTAGTGCCAATAGTTGGTCTATCTTGGGGCCTAGGAACAAGGTGCCAAACTTGATTGCGCTCAAATTGATTGAGCTCCTCTTGCATTGCAAGCAACCAATATGAATCGGCCTCGGCCTCGAGGACATTTTTAGGTTCTATGTGTGAAATAAAAGCAAAATTACCACAAAAATCTTGAATCTTAGAGCGAGTGGTTACCCCTTTTGATACTTCACCTATGACAAGGTCCTTGGGATGATGAGGATTGAATCTCCAATCCTTTGGTAGTGGTTGAGAAGGCTCCTCTTCATTTGCTTGATGTTCATTTCCTTGAGCCTCTTCCACTTTGGCTTCACTTCCATCACCATCTTTTGGCTTGTCTCCCATGGTAGAAGCATCCTCCAAGGTCACTTTCTCCAAGCCTTCATCTAAAGCATCAATTTCTACACAATTCTTAACAAACTTGTTAGATTCCTCAAATTTAACATGAATAGATTCCTCAATAGTCAAAGTTGACCTATTGAAGACTCTATAAGCCTTACTAGTATTTGAGTAACCTACAAAAATAGCCTCATATGATCTAGCATCAAATTTTCCCAAATTAATATTTGTATTTAAAACAAAACATTTGCAACCAAACACTTTGAAATAAGAAACATTAGGTTTTCTAGAAAAATACATCTCATAAGAGGTCTTAGTAGTATTTTTACATAGGAAAACACGATTTGCAATGTAACATGAAGTATGAACGGCCTCGGCCCACAAATAATGTGGTAGGCCATATTCATTCAACATTGTCCTAGCCATCTCTTGTAAAGTACGATTTTTCCGCTCAACTACTCCATTTTGTTGTGGAGTTCTAGGACAAGAAAGTTCATGTTTTATTCCATGTTCCTCACAAAAGGTGGTAAAGGGAAGGTTAATGAACTCACCTCCTCTATCACTTCTTATTTTAATTATTGAGGAGTCATTTTCCTTTTCAACTCTTTTCTTAAAGGCTTGAAAATATGAAAAGGTTTGACTTTTATGTTCAAGAAAATAAACCCAAGTAAAACGCGAAAAATCATCTACTAAAACATAAGCAAATCTACTCCCACTTAAA
Source organism: Agave tequilana (assembly GCA_038442645.1). NCBI lineage: Eukaryota > Viridiplantae > Streptophyta > Magnoliopsida > Asparagales > Asparagaceae > Agave > Agave tequilana. The sequence continues at coordinate 188,326 of JAVJIF010033593.1, forward strand.
CTTTTGGTTTGTGTAGGGCCAAATAAATCCATGTGGATTAGCTCTAATGGACGTGATGACATGATATCCTTAATTGATTTGAATGAGGACTTAGTTTGTTTCCCAAATTGACATGCGTCACAAACTCGGTCCTTTTCAAAGTTCAATGAAGGAATACCCTTCACCATTTCCTTAGAGTTAAGCCTAGAGATATGGTCAAATGAAACGTGGCCTAATCTCCTATGCCACAACCAAGAGTCGTCATCGAGGGCTTTTAAACAAGTAATATTACAAGACATATTTAACATATCAATCATGTAAACATTGCTTTCACGAAAACCGGAAAATACACAAACATTAGAAGTTCTATCAATCACTTTACAAGAAACATTATCAAAAACAACATCAAAACCTTTATCACAAAGTTGACTAACACTCAAGAGATTATGCTTGAGGCCATCAACTAAAACCACATTTTCAATTAAAGGAGAGGTGCCAAGTTTTACATTACCAATACCGACGATTTTACCCTTGGCGTCATCTCCGAAGGTGACGGTGCCACCTTCATGATATCTTGATAGGGTTGCAAAGTTATTGATGTCCCAAGTCATATGCCTTGAGCAACCGCTATCAAGATACCACAAACCTCTACGTCGTTGGGCTTTGGAAAGTACCTACATCATTTAAAACAATAGTTGATTTTGGTACCCAAACTTTCTTGGGTCCTTGAAAGTTAGTGTTACGAACCCAAACATTATGATGTGATGCACTTAGTCTATCATAGCAAAAATTAGCTAAGTGTCCTTTCCTACCACAATGTGAGCATGTGTACACTTTTCTATACATGAATGCATGATGTGTATGTGTAGTAGTGTGAGCATGCTTTTGGGGTTTTCCATGTTGTTTAGGTTGTGTAGCATGAACATGAACATGAGCATGAGCATTTTTCTTTGGGGCTTGTTTCTTAGGAAACATAGCCTCAATCTTCTTTTTATCAAATTCACTACACTTTTTCAAAACAACATCTAATGAGTCTAATCTTTCCTTAAGCATGGCAATCTCATTAGAATCAATTAGTGGGGCCTTACCCTTGCAAGAAGTCTTATATTTTTCAAAATCATTTTTAGTAGTGGTCAAGGTGGAAACTAAATTATCCTTTTCTTTTGTAAGATTTACAACTTGAATACTAAGTGATTCATTATCCTTTTTCATTTTCAAATACTTTTTCTTCATGAAATCATAATTTTGAGAGAGTTCCATAAATGCTTCACTTAACTCATCCATGGATAAATCTTCATCAAGAAAAGTTGGGGGGGTTACCTTGCTTGTGCTCTCATTTGCCATGAAGCACATATTGGCGGTGTCAATCTCCTCCTCGGATTCACTTTCGTCATCCCATGTTGCTTTCATAGCCTTTTTCTTGTATGGCTTCTTGGATGAAGATGGCTTTACTTTGTCCGGACACTCCGCTACTATGTGTCCCGGCTTTTGGCAATTAAAGCAAATGATCTTCCTTTCTTCCTTGCCTCCTTGCCATCTCCTTCTTCCTTGGAACTTTGCCTTGTTGTACATCCTCCGGACATTTTTGACTAGAAGTGAGAGCTCCTCGTCATCTTCTTCTTCGTCATCTTCGTCGGAGTAGGTAGCATGACTTTTGAAGGCAATGGTCTTCTTTTTGGTAGGTGCCATGTCCTCTCTTGCCTTTCTCTCCATCTCATGGGTCTTCAAGTTACCAATGAGTCCAATGAGCTCAATCTCATCTTTGTCATTGAGTTCCTTCAATGTTGTAGCTTTCACTTCCCATGATGGAGGGAGAGCCCGGATGATCTTTCTCACCCTTTGGTCATTGTTGATTTCTTCACCTAGAGAAGCAAGACCATTAGTAATCTTTGTAAACTTAGTAACCATATCATCTATGGTTTCATTCTCTTGCATGCAAAAATTTTCATATTGGGACCGAAGAAGGTCTATCTTGGCCCTCTTCACTTGTGATGTCCCCTCATGTGTTACTAGCAAATGGGTCCAAATCTCATAGGCGGATTTGCAATGGATGACTCTAGCTATGTCATCATCATTGAGGGCTTGTAGGAGTGCATAATGAGCCCTAGCATTGGCATCAAACTCCTTGGTCTCAATTTCGGACCAAGTGGATTCATCACCGGGGGGTACACTAAATTGTTTAGTCACGGCCTTTGCAACTCGACTACCTAGAGATTGCAAGAAAACGGTCATCTTAACCTTCCATATGGGAAAGTTAAGTCCATCAAACTTAGGTGGGGTCTTAATTCCATCGGCCATGTTTACTATGTGGAAATGAATGAAGTGATTAGCAATATAAGGATCTCTCTAAGGTTGTTAAGCCAAATCCTAGAGTCCAAGCTCTGATACCAATTGAAATACACCTAGAGGGGGGGTGAATAGGTGTAATTGCTAATCTAATGCTCTTTTTAAACTTGATGAGATGAGTGATGCAACGATCTCTCAAAAACACAACTAAGTGCCGAATACCCCTTGCGAGGTTCTGAACACTTGCCTCCCAATTCCCCTTAAAATGGGTTAGAGGTGCGCAATGCAATCGTGTTGTATTGAGGTGTGATCGAACAATTCCAAGTATGAAATGCGATGATGAAATGCACACAAGTATTGTAGCAAGAAATATTGAAGGCAAGTAAAATAAACAAGTAAGGATAGCACAAATAAAAGTTAGTTCACAAGCAATAAATTGGAAGTAATTGAAGCAAGAAATTAAGCAAGAGGAACGCCAAGCCAATCGCAAACAAAGTGATTTGTTTCGAGGTTCGAGCCCGTAGCTCTAGTCCCCGCCTTCACCTCCGTGAAGGGTTTCCACTATCCCCTTAGGATCCCGTACAAGTTAGGCCTCCAAAGACCTCAAGCCCGTAGCTTCACCTTACAAAGAAATTCCCTTAGGAACTTGTCTCCACAAGAACAAAGAATTACAAATTGGTGATCTCAACTAGACCACAACACTCTTTCTCTTTTACAAACACTCTCACACTTTTACAACTTCACCTATAGAAAGAATATGAAATTTTTGGCTCAATGAAGTGTTTGTGAGAAAAGCTTCAGTTGTAGAGTGATATTAAGAATCAAACAACAACTGAAAATCAAACTTAAAAGAATGGAAATGAAAGCTTTAAACTATTTTTCTCTTTCTCTTGAAAAACAATGAAAACTTGTATTTTTTTCTTGGTGTACATAACTAAGGCCTATTCCCCACTATTTATAGGGAGAGAATAGGTTAAAACCCTGATTTTTCCTGCTAAAATCTTCTGCAAAAGCACCCCAACAACTCCTAAAAACTCTGCTAAAGAGAAACCCAAAAACAGTTTTTCAGAAATGCCCAAAGAGGAAAGAGCCGTTGGGCTTGTTGCAGGCTTACCGGTCGACTGCCGGTCGACCGGTGCTCTGCTGGCAAAAGAGCCGTTGAGGCTCCGGTCGACTGCCAGTCGACCGATCTCACAGAAGGAAACACAGTTTCCTTCTATCGGTCGACCGACCCAGTCGACCGAAAGATACAGAGAGCAGACCACAAAAATCAGTCGACCGATATTTAGGGTCGGTCGACCGGCAGACATGCACAGCCTCGTGCATGTCTGGCCACAGCAGCCGGTCGACTGATATTTAGGGTCGGTCGACCGGTCTGCCTGGAAAACAGTTTTCTGGGCAGATTTTTGAGTTAGAAAAATTTGTAAAAATTCCTTTAAAAATCTTAAGCTAAGTGTTATGCTGAAAATAGTTTATATACATGTATTTAAACAAGTTTTGAAGATATAAGGCTTTGGGTACATGTATGTATAAACTAAGGCATAAACCTAGAAATAAATATTTTGAAAACATAGAAACATACAAAACAAATGTGTGTGCAAATCCTAGAGCCAAAATTTACATATCCTATCTTTAACAAAAACTACACTTACAAGCTTCTAGATCTTCAAGACTTCAACATGGGCAATCTTCACTTGATCTTCAATATTGTACTTTGAGCCCAATTTGACTTGTCTTGAATCCAATAGCTTGTATTTGAGTCAAAAATCTTTGTATATGAGTGAGAGTACTTCTAGTATGATAATAAACCTGAAACACACTTTAAACAACAAATGATATTAGTACAAATAACTAATATGTTTTGTAATCATCAAAATACACTAAACATGGGTTGATTGTAACCTTGGGCCAACATCACCCTCATATTGTTCCTCCTCCGAGATGTGGAAGAATTTGCTCTGATCAGGAAGAGCGGGTTCATCGCCATAGTCGACCTCGTCTTCAAAGGCGCTTTCCCCCAATAACGAAGAAGACGACAGCTCAACGCGAGGAAGCTTCGCAACAGGAGCCTTGCCTCCGATCACCCCAGTGGTAGGACTAGGGTCAACTGCCCTAGGACTGGAAATGAAGACGCTAGGAGACCCCGGCTGCCGTGCCTCACCTCTCCCTTCATGAGCAGAAGGAAGCTCGGGCTGAGCTGAGAATCCCGGAATCTCAACATCCTCTTCACCCATTATGTCGACCTCAAGCCGCTCATCATCATCACCAGCGGTGAGTTCGTCGACAAGCTCCCCCTCCTCCACGGTCTTGCGGTGCGACCTAGGAGCACGGACCAAGCTTGGGAAATCTTCATCTTCTGGCGGTTCCTCAACTCTAACAGGGACGTCTTCAGGAGGAGCCTCAACTCCAGCAGAGATGTCTCCGGATTGAGAGACTTCAGCCGTTAAGTCCCTCCGAGCCTTCTTTGGGGCAGGCTCAGCAATAGAAGCAGAACGTCGACGACGCTTGCTCGCCAACTGCTTAGACCTCCTTGCCCGCGGCTCCTCCCTCGTGGCTGGTGGCTCCACCCTTGTCGCTCGTGGCTCTGCCCTTGCCGGTCGCGGCTCCGCCCTCACTGCTGGGGGCTCCCTCCTCGATCGTCTCCTGACCTCCTTATGAGCCTTCAGATACTGGTCGATAAGCTTCGAATGTTTACCGGACTCTGACCTGGCCTCGAGATGTGCATTGATGCTCTCAAGGCATGAAGACTCCGGAACAAGGTCTGGTGTCTGGCTGGCTTGGAAGTACCAAGTGCAGAAGCTGAAGCTCGTGCGGCATTTGGGCGTCTCGATGGGTAGACGGAATGTTGCTCCCGTCCCTCCAGCCGCACTGTAGTACCAGGCCCGAGCACCCTCGAACAGGTTCCCTTCGAAGGCGAGCCGAGCATTGGGGTTCCCGACATAGAGTTGATCGTAGCCAAACTGTCGGGCAAAACGGTTCGGCATGTATGGCTCGATGGTGCATGAAGTCCCTTGCCGGAACATCACATATCCCGGCCGGATGTTGATCAACCACCAGAAGACTCCCGCAGGCAGTTGTGTGAAGTTATCCCGACCAGCGATATCAGCGAACAACTCCCCGAAAGCCGCACCAGGAACGTCTGGAAAGCAGCGGTTGAGCTGGTAGTTCGTGGCGCAGGAAAGACACTTCCTAATATAATACAGGTAGGTGTCACGCCACTCCGAACGTTCCAGCCGCTGCACAAATGGGACATGACCCGTGCTCCCACACGCCGCCGTCATCAAAGAAGGGCAATGCATCATGTACCAAGCCATGAGGTACGTGTAAGGCAGTTCAATCCGAGGGTTAGGGCGCTTCACCTTCGGATTCCCCTCTGAGTCGACATATGGCTTTCCATGGGAGTCAACAGTCTTCGGGGGCTCGCAGAAATTCTTGGCTAACGCCCGTAGCCCACTCTGAATACCGGCCGCCACGGCCGGAAGAAGAGCTATGGGGCTACCATGAGCCAGGAGCACCGCCGGGTACACCACGTCGGCAACAATAACTTCGTGTGGCAGCGTGGGCACCACACAACGCTTCAACCACAGCATCAAGAAGCCCGCCAACAGTGCTCGACTAGAGATGGAAGTCCGGGCTTAATGGTGAAAGCTTTCAAAAACCAAGTCAGGGTCGAAACCGTCCTCGTTCGACTCCGTGGTGTAGAAGCTGTTCGGAGCCTGGTCGATCCTGTCTTCGATTTCCCTATCGGAGCTGGGAGCCAGTCGGGTTATCGGGAGATCTTTATTGGTAACGTTGTTGAACAGATAACTAGCCCAAGACAACTGCTTGACTCCTCCTGACCTCCAGGCAGTTATCTGGCCGCAGATGTGGAAGTGGCACATCACCTCCCAGTAGGTCTCATATATTGCGGGAAACTCTTTTTCCAAAAAGTGGAGCTCCTTAGTGGTAGGGATATATTCCTCATAAGGAATGTCCCCTGACGCCAGCCCCGAGACCTCATGCAGCTCGTGCAGTGCCAGGCCCATCTCTCCAACCGGGGTGAAGAATGTCCCCGTCAGAGAGTCATATCGCTCCAGGACTCCGAAGAAATTATGAGAGCTTGGTGGGATACCCCACTGTACGGCTCTGACCGCCGGGTATAGTCCCCACACTCTAGCAGCTCTTTAAGATCGGTGAGAACAAAACCCACCATCCTGCCCCACCAAATATTCCCCGTAGAATGGATCCACCCATGCGCACGGAACTCAGTAGGATAGTCACCCTCCGCTTCCATAAACGAGTTAAGGAAGGTAGCGGCAAGCTGTGGTATCTTCCCGACCGGAACATCGGACTTGCGCGACGCGGGGAACAGGCCGACGGCTGACCTGTCATGACTATCATGGCGGTTTACCTTCTGGAAGCCAAAGTCACCAAGGGTGATTTCGGGGACACATTGGGAAATGTCCCATTCCATCTTCCGAGGGATGGACATGTGTTGGAAGTAGGACAACGGGAACATCCTCTCCATATCCGGAAGAAACAATCTTCCATCTTTTATCTGACGGAGCCATTTGTAAGTTCCTCCAGACACGCGACGGCCGTCATCATGAATGCGATCTCCGAAGAAGAAGGCAGGCTTCTCCAGCCTGACGCCATCATCCGTTTTGAATGCGGCATCGGTCATAAGCGCCCGAAAGGTTCTCCTGTCAACATTAGAGAGCCTCTCCTGCGATCCGGCGACTGGTCAGCAGTCAATGGGACACTCATTCTTAGCACGAAGGTCAAGCCCTGGTCAGCACCACCTACATGTCCAAAGTGGCGCGTCTTGGCAAGTGAGCCAGAAACATGTCGCACTGTGAAAGAAAAGGACACTTAGTCAGATACTTCATTAAAAGCAAGAAAAAATGCTAAGTGTTCATGACTCCAAACGCAGAAGAGAAACTGGACGCAGGAATTATCAAAATTCGCGTCCAGACCTGCGAATCTGCGTCCAAACGCAGAAGAGAAACTGGACGCAGGAATTATCAAAATTCGCGTCCAGACCTGCGAATCTGCGTTCAAACGCAGAAAAGATACTGGACGCAGGAATTATCAAAACCCGCGTCCAGACCTGCAAATCCGCGTCAAGTGGCACAGAACGCAAGGATCAAATCCGCGTTCTGCAAACCAAGACCGCGTCCAGATCCTTCACAGTTAGGAAATCTCTAAGTGAAGGACCCGAAGTGCAGAGTTCACTGGCGTTAGGTCATCAAACCCGCGCCTCGGTTATCAACTCAAAGACCGCGTCCGAGACTGCGTCTGAGAATCAAACCGGTTCATATTCTGTGTTAAGAGTTTTTTTTTTTAGGGTTCTCTAAAAAACTTCTAGTAACGGTGAAGCTTAGCCAAAATGGCATCTTTACCTCGGAAAACATCCTGCACGGAGGAAGCGCCCCCTTGGGCCTCGGCAATGGTCGCCTTGGAGGACAACGCGGTCGGCTTGGCCTTGGGTGCCATTGGTGATCAGAGGTCAATGAAGAAGATGAGCAGTAATGGAGAAGAAGAACTCTCTTAAATCTCTGAGTAAGCGCGTTCGGAGAAGAAGACAAATCTCTCTAACTGTGGCCTTTTATAGGCACAAAGATTCGCGAAGATACGCGGCGTGTGGCCCGGTAGACGCTGCAGCGAGTCGCCGCTTGACGCGTGTAACAAAATCGTTTCTGAACGGAGAAGATCATGCGTCGCAACCCCGCCACGAGTCAGCAGTCGACACGTGGAGTAGTTCATTTAATGAACCAGGAAATCCGCGCGCCAAAAGGCGAATTTCGCCGGTTCCCTAGGCCAGCTGGCGGCGTAATCATGACATGGCACAGAATTCGCGCCCAAAGAACGCACCTCCTCGATGGACATGCCACGTCAGCCTCTCCATGAATGCATTCGGAAGGTCGCGTCTCTCTAAGAAATTCGCGTCCTTCCAGTCTGGCCAAATATCGCGTCTGCCTTATGAAGATCAGTCGCGTCTCCATTGCCAAAGGACGCACGTTACAGAAATCGCGCCTTTACAGCAGTACCATCTCTGCTTTTTGAAAAAGAACCTGCGTTTGGCCTCTTGCTTCTGCAAAATCAGTTCAACAGTACACTGACGCAAGCAGACGACCAACCACTCCTGGCTTAAAGCGCGCCAGTGATAGACTAAAAGCAATCGGGGAGGTTTAGACTGTGCATCTAGACACTCAACATGATCAACTCTGGGGGCTTCAAAGAGTTCAACAGTACACTCACGAAGACCAACTCCAGATAAGATTAAACCCGGAGCATCAACAGTCTAGTCATGAAAGCGAACTCAGCTAGAGTCCAAAGTATTTCGAAATCCGTCCCAGTTAACTGCGGAATGTCGAAAACTTTGGAGGGGGTTCTGTAGGCTGTCTAAAAATCACACAGACAATCCACCAAAACGCAGAGATTCAAGATCAAGGCGCGTTGGCTCAACGCCCGCGTCTCAGCATCAAGGCGCGTTGGCTCAACGCCCGCGTCTCAGCATCAAGGCGCGTTGGCTTAACGCCCGCGTCTCAGCATCAAGGCGCGTCGGCCCGGAGCCCGCGTCTCAGCATCAAGGCGCGTCGGCCCGGAGCCCGCGTCTCAGCATCAAGGCGCGTCGGCCCGGAGCCCGCGTCTCAGCAACAAGACGCGTTGGCTCGACACCCGCGTCTCGGTTGCAACTACCCGAAATAAGGGGCCAGTCACCGCGCATGTAGCGGGTAGTGGCCCCTCATTGTGGAGTGTTTTCAGGGGGCACGTTCATCCCCAGGGACCTCTATAAATAGCCCTGTTGACATCAACAGAGACAGACACACAGGGAGAGACGTACCTACATACAGGCATACGCATCCAACACGCGTAGAGAGAGACACGCACGATCACCAGACGAAGGCATCATCAACAGAGAAGGAGAGAAGACTCTTCAGCAAGCTTACTGCGTACTAGCTGCTCTTTGCCTAGCTCCTCTTCTAGAGTTTTGGTAGACAGAGCCGAGTTACTCTCTCTACCGACCGAAGAGAAGATCCCCGACGGTCCAAACAGTCATCTGGTCAACGGAGAACAAGATTCACTCTCCACCGCTACCCAAAGAACCCAGCACTAAACAAAGGGGGAATTCAAGATTCAATATTCTCCCTCCCTTGTAACCGGAAGATTAAGCCGGCTGTAATTTTTCATCTGATTCAAAGAAATTTTACACCAGCCCCTTTTCCGCGTCAAACAGTCCATGGTCACTTCGGTATCGTCCTCATAGAAATGAGAGAGGAACCGGGTTTCCAGGTCGATCCAGGAATTGATAGAGCTCGGAGGGAGACTTCAGAACCAGTCAAATGCCACCCCCTTTAAGGTGCCAATGAAAAGCCTAGCCATGATGACGTCGTTACTTATAACATTACCAGTCTGAGACCGGAAGTAGTAGATGTGCTGATTTGGTGAACTCTTACCATCATACGTATGGAACGTTAGTGGTTTGAACTTCGGTGGATATGGCACCGAATCCCACTCCAATGGGTAAGGACGGACTGCCCCTACTTTCTTTAATTCATCCCTCTGAGCTAGGGATGCGATTTGAGTTTGGAGGCCTTTAAGGACTTCGGCGTCTAAGGAAGAACCCTCTTTGGATTTCTCCGTCTTTGGCTGCTCATTACTGAAATGTTCCTCCTCATCGTGATCACTCCGGCATCATTGTTATTCCGGTTACTGAGGAGTTGAACGAGCATCTGTTGAATGTTATCCAGAGCTTCTTGCTGGGTCTTGGACGTTTGCTCCTGAGCTTCCAGGCGCCGACGAAGGTCGTCGTTGACACTATCAGCCATATTGGCTGATACTTTGTCTGTTCGCACTGAGCTAACTGTCGCCGAAGAGGCGTACCCACTGTTTTCATCTTCTTCATCCGATGGTTGGAGTGATCTCGTGGGCTGTGACGAGGCTAGGGCCGTCGAGGAAGAAGGCTGCTCGTAACTGTAGGGTATCGCCACCCTAGATCTGGTGTTTCGGAAGACACCTTCTTCATGCACCAAGATTTCGCCTAAGCCTGGGCTGTAATCTGGATCTGGGGAGCTGTAGGGGTGTCGTCAGATGGTTGACCTCCCCTGTGTAACTCTCGTCCTCTTCCGGTCATGTTGACGGATGCGGAGGCCGGATCTCGTGAGATGCTCTTTTTGTGATACTTCATAGGGAGATGTACGGACAGTCGATCAAAAACTGATCGCCTGCAATGAGTTGAGTGGACTGTCACCAACTGACATCCCTTTTGTTGACAAAAGGGGAATGGGTTCGGAAAGACACCGACTTCCGCTTGTTCGCCAAGAGTTCTCGCAAGTCAGGCCCATTAGAGCCTGAACAATCCCGCGTAGAGGCCCTTTTGGGGTGTTCATAGGATGATGTTCCGTTCCTCTTATCCCTGCAGAAGGGATTAGCACTGAATAGTACTTCAGTTCTAACTTCGCCAACAGGTGCGAGCTTAGTGCTTGACGAACTGGAGAGCGGAGCACGCTGCAGTGCTTTACCCGCTATGCCGCTGCAAAGGGGATTAGCCTTAGATAACACTTTGGTCTTAGCCTCGCGGCCATGGACCCAGTGAGTACGCTGTGGTACAGTAGCTTAGCTCATATGAACGAGGCTGGCACAAGGCATTGCTGCTCTTGAATTGGGTGACGGTATGATTGCCGTCGTGACTTCATGGTCGGCAGCATTGTTGGAGAAGACAGGCATCTTGCCTTTTTCTTCGCGAAGGAGGCGCGATTTTGGCGTAGCTACGCCCGAGTCTTCGGCCAGAGACTTCTATTTAGGCCTCCACATCCGCCTTGGCGGAGGAGACTTAGGTTCGCAAGGAACCTGACTAGCCACACGCGAGGCTGAAGGGTGTTGGCAGAATTCTGCTTCTGGTTTCTGCTTCGAAACCTTGATCGTGGAAACCTTCCTATGCTTCCGTGCTCGAAGCATTGGGCCACCCCCAGAGAGGACTTCTTCAAATCTTTCTTGATCGAACTGGACAACTAAGTTCTTGAGAGTGCAGGACTTGGGCTGCGGGCGTGCTTTCCTGTTGCGCCAAATAACCGCAGTAGGTTCGCACAGAACCTTTTCTGTCTCCGCAGAGACTTTCTTTGAAGATTTAGCCAGAGGGGCTCTGGCTGCACCGGCTTTTCTGATTTCAGAGTTAGACACGAAGGTCTGTTTGTCACATTGCGACACTTGATTCTCGGCAGTGGAGAATACAATCCCCAGCGGAGTCGCCATCTTGTTTTCCATTGATTTGCAAAGGGAAAAACTTACAATAAAAAGAGTTTGAGGAGCTAAATTACAAGCATTCTTAAAAAGATTACAAGTAGATCTCCTCAGAGATTCTAGAGAAGTGTGCCGATAGGAGTCTGGTCAGCGCTCGACCACTTTGTCCCTTTGACGATGCGAGCGATGAGATTCCCTTCTCGCCTGGTTCGGGGAATCAGAGAATAGAAGGTTGGTAGAACCCTCTTGCTACTTCTCAAAACCGCCTTCAATTAGGAATTCCTTCTCGCCTGGTTCCGGAGATTCCTTGAGAAGAAGGTATTAGGGTATCAGCACCCTGATTATAGAAGTAATTCTCTAAAAGTCTCTGAATTCAAGAGCGCATGGTGCGTCGTGAAGAAGCCTCTGCTTGTGGAGTCCTCTCTCTTGCGTATCGTCTCAGAAAGCTCTTCGAAGCAGTCCTGGAGATCCTTTTCGATCCTCTCTCCTTGTACCCCTGATGGGCTATTTATAGGGAGAGTAAGGGTATAACCGTCCCTTGAAATATGGAAACAGATTGAATCAAATCTGTTTAAATCTGGAAAGTAGCCTTCTTGCGAGGCTAGGATCAGATTCTGCGAAGTTAGAAATGGCAGGTCGGTTGATCCTCTTGATCTGTTTTGATCCTTTCCATATTGTTGAAAGATCTCTCCTGATCCTCTTACTCGTTTTAGAAGAGTTAAGAGATTGTGGCAATCAACTGCTAAATTTGATCTCAGATTTGATCTTGATTGGATTTGATCTTGATCCTGATTAGTTTTGATCTAATCTGGAGATTTGATTGATCAAAGGTTGACCATAGCAGACCGGCAGCGGCGATGCCCGCTTTAAACTCACAGCGGAGCTGGAAGCAGTATCTGGCGAAGTCAGAAGAAAGCTCTTCAGCGGAGCTAGATGTCGTCTGTTGCGAAGCTACCGTATACCCTTTCTGCGCAGTTGCATGTGGCTTCAGGCGAAGTTAACTCTCTCTGCGGAGTTGCGCTCTAGCAGTTCAGGCGAAGCTATAAGTTAGCTCCCTGGCGGAGCTTTGAATGGCTTCAAGGCGAAGTTGGATGATCTTAGCCTCTCAGGCGAGGCTATCCCTTTTGGCTCATGTAATGCTAAATGCTAGCATCTTAGACCTGCTGAGGTCTGTTTACTGTCTGCTTGATGGTTCAGTGGAGTCCAGGTTGCTTCCTTGTCCCTCGGAGATGGGTGAAAACTGGTCTTCAGCTCGTTTGTCACTTGTCTTTTGTAAATGTCAACAAGTTTAGACATTGTTCGGACCAATAAGAATCTTGTCTTTTTAAGTGTCAACACCTGCGATATTCTTTTACTATGTCAAAGTTGTTCAATACATATTCATGCGCCTGCACTAAAAAGTGCCTAGGATTGTCTCTATCCTCACCTTGGAAGAAATAGCATGAACTCTCCTTGTTACGAGCTGGACGAGTAAGCCTTGTCTCAGTCCCGCGTATGTAAAACGAGGTAAAAATAATGCATTCATCTGCTATATAGTTTTCGGCAATTGTTCCTTCTGGATTAGCTTGATTATGGACTTGATGCTTTAAATAACCCAACCACCTAATAGTGTCCACTATATACAATTATAGTGAATTATTGAAGGAAAACATTTATGAACTATTTACTTTATGCGAGTAGGTTACCTCTCAATCGGACACGTCCAGCAAAAAGTAACTAGTCCCGCAACATTAGCCTCAGTAACTAGATGAACTCTGAGGTTTACCATAACCGAAAAGAATGATAGTGGGAAGATCATTTCAAGCTTACATAATATTTTCACAATTTGCTTTTCATCTTATCAAATTCGGCAATATCTATGACTTTCGAACATAGTTGATTTAAAAATCCACAAAACTCAATCAACACTTTGGCTACTTCAAGATTTAAGTTATCTCGTTGCAACTGGGAGCAATTGATGAAAAAGAACATGACAGTCTTGGGTCTTAAGTCCAACAATCTTCCTCTCATTCACTTGCACATAATTCGATATATTGGAGAAATACCCATCAGGGATTTCACCTATTTAAGCACCTGAAAAAAATTTGCATTTCATATCTGGACATTGAGAAAATTGATGGAGAAATTTCGCACTTTTCATTTCCAAGATCTATTGCCTGGAGGCTCTTTCGAATTTCTAGAGCCCCAAGATCCAATCGAGCTCTTATATCATCCTTGGATTTCTTGGGATCCTGTAGAAGTGTTGCAAAAATGTTGTCGCAAACATTCTTCTCTATATGCATAACATCTAGATTGTGTCTAATTTTCAGAGCTGTCCAATATGGCAATTGAAAGAATATACTTTTCTTCTTCCACCCAGGAGGCATATCTGGTATAGGTTCTTCGTCGTTAGAATTCTTTGCACGCCTCTTACGCTTTTTCATATTACCATTTTCCTCAGAAAAATACTGATCCTTACCGAACTTCACGTTAATATCTTCAGAAAACTGCTCAAGAATCTCTGTACCAAAGTTACCCTAGGTGGTCCTCTGTTTTCAACTTTGCCGTTAAATTTTTTTCTTCATCTTACGATATGAATGTTTTTCTGGGAGCCAACGTCTATGACCCCTAGAGCTTTTTGATCTAGGATCTTTCACTCACCGTCGGACATCTCCTTCGGCTTTTGGGCCTTTCCAGCGAGAGGAAAATAGAGATCTTTCTTGTATAGGTTGTCTTCGACCTGCATCTTTCAGAACCTGAAATTCACGCCATTGAATCTTTCAACTCTAATCTTTCCTTTGTCCGTCATTATGGACCTCACATTGATACCAGTTGTTGGGATCGACAACAGCGCGGAAGACGAAAAGATGCAAAAAAAAAGATTAATCAAAGACATCAGAAATTACGTGAAAAATTCAAATAGGAAAAAACCCTCGGTGTTGCATACAAATTCGCTATTTATTAGAGAGATTACAGGGGAGAAGAAGAGAACCCCATAGCCGCTCTATACAATGTCACTCACAATAGTATAATCTATTGATGCTTTATCGCTTGCTTAATCTTAATGACGGGGCATCCCATTTTATTGAAAAGTTAGGGTTACAAGTTTGAGATCTCTTAACTGTCATTGACATTTTTCTTAAGTTTTGCTTACAAAGAAGTTTCTGAACTAGACCGCTTCCAGGCTGAACTGGGCCTCTTTTAGGCTGGACAGGGCCTCTTTCGCTAACCACATCGAATTCGCTACGGAGTGCTCCTCTGACTATGTGTTTTGGAGTGATCTTCTGCTCCGGAGACTCCGCCACTCCGGAAGGCTCTATCGCTCCACCCTTGCCGTTAACTTGAAACTCTAAACTCGTCTAATATTTTGACCTGGAAAGCTCCGCCATCGCTCCAGAATCATCATGTTGACTCGTGGCGACAGTCCGTTATGACAATTAATTGGCGCCACAATTTAGCAGGGGTCATGTTAACAATGGAAAGGATCCAAACCCGTATTCAAATAGAAATGTTCTCCTCACGAAACTACACTACAGACGAAAAGAACACAACTAATTTAGATCCCAATTCCAATCAGAAGAGGATCCCAACTAATTAAACAAATAATACTGCCATCACCAATTCAGAATCCTTCTCCGTAGAGAGCAGTCTGGTGCACAACATCCAAAATCACTGTAGATGGATGTACATGTAATTAACGTACGCACATAATGAACAATGATGTATGAGATGCAAGCATATAGACAATAATTAATGTCCACATTCAGACTACTCATATTCAATGTATTCACGTCCCAATCAATTAACATGAAGCTCTACGGCACGCGCAAGTCACCCTCCAACAACACCATGAGACAAGTGAAAAATTGAACAACATTTCACACACACTTGGAGCTCTCTATATAAAGCCCTGCATGCATCCTTAATGGCCTCATCAACTCATAATCATTTCAAATTTAGATCCATTCATTAGCTTAATATAGTACAATCCTTGTCCCCAATGGCCTCGCCAACAATGAGGTGCCTATTGTTGGCCTTGTCGATCTTGGCCATATCGGCTACTTACGCTGCCGCTTCTCGCGAGCTGAGCGAAGTGTCGATGATGGAGAGGCACGAGCAGTGGATGGTTAAGCACGGGCGAGTGTACAAAGATGCTGCAGAGAAGGCGTATCGTTTTGAGATATTCAAGAGCAACATGGAGCTCATAGAATCGTTCAATGCCGGAAACAACAAGTTCAGGCTAGGCGCCAATCAGTTCGCAGATCTCACAAACGAAGAGTTCCGGGCTCGTAATGGATTCAAGCCTTCGGCATCTAGGAGCGCGACGAGCTTCAGATATGAGAATGTTACTGCACCGCCAGCGAGCATGGATTGGAGAACCAAGGGTGCAGTTACTCCTGTCAAGGATCAAGGCCAATGTGGTGAGTTAGCGAGCAACTTAAACAACTTAATTAATTTACATAATTAAATTACAAAAAAAAAAACAAAATATTGTGATTTATCCTTCTTCATCGTTTTCTTTTACCGGCTAAAAATAGAAAAATTATACCATCTCCACTCCCTTTCTTAATTTATAATACATCTTCAAGAGAATTTCAGACGATCTAGCTTAGATGGCCAAGTATCAAATTGAATTTCAAAAAGCTTGTGAATTTCATTTGAAAACAAAAAGAAGAAAAGAAAGAAATTGACTGTCATATGTAAATTTTTCGAGCAGGATGTTGTTGGGCCTTCTCTGCGGTGGCTGCAACAGAAGGAATCAACAAATTAAGCAGCGGAAAGCTCATCTCCCTCTCTGAGCAAGAGGTTGTCGATTGTGATGTTAAAGGTGAGGACCAAGGATGCAACGGAGGCCTAATGGACGACGCGTTCAAGTTCATCATCAAGAACA
Source organism: Agave tequilana (assembly GCA_038442645.1). Taxonomy (NCBI): domain Eukaryota; kingdom Viridiplantae; phylum Streptophyta; class Magnoliopsida; order Asparagales; family Asparagaceae; genus Agave; species Agave tequilana. The sequence continues at coordinate 204,683 of JAVJIF010033593.1, forward strand.
AAGGCCTCACCACAGAATCCAACTACCCATACCAAGCCGCCGACGGCACCTGCAACACTAAGAAGGCAGCATCACATGCGGCCGCGATCACCGGCTACGAAGATGTCCCGGCAAACAGCGAGGCTTCACTCCTCAAGGCCGTGGCCAACCAGCCTGTCTCCGTGGCCATAGACGCCGGTAGCTTTGCTTTCCAATTGTACTCTGGCGGTGTCTTCACAGGTGATTGTGGTACTGATCTTGATCACGGTGTGACTGCGGTCGGTTATGGGACTGCCAGTGACGGACAAAGTACTGGCTTGTGAAGAACTCATGGGGATCATCGTGGGGCGAGAATGGGTACATAAGGATGGAGAGGGGTGTGAATGCCAAGGAAGGGCTCTGCGGTATTGCCATGCAAGCTTCCTACCCAACTGCTTAAGAAAAACATAGTCTCCGCTTGCTGCTGCTTATGTTGTCAAAAACTCTTGCTACAGTTTCATGTTAATATATAGCTAGCAAGATGGTTTGGTTCTTGTTATATTTTCTTGTGCTTTTTGTTGGATTAGGTGTCTAAGTAATAACTATAATTGATAGCAGCATAGTCCTTTTGGGTTGCCCTCGAGATTTAAAAATAAGTATAACTAAAAGGAGAACAAAATTTCCTTTGGGAAATTAGTCCCACATTGGTGGGATAAGAAAACTGGAGGCTATCCAAGGCTATAAATAGAGCCTTAGGGATTCAGTCTAATTCACTACCTCTTGGCTTGAGTATTAGCCTCCTTCTTTCTCCTCTTGGAAGAACTCTTTGATAGTTCATCCATACTTAGTTAAATTTTTGAATCGTTGGGTGCGATTCCATCAGAGGCACGACATTTGTGGTGCTTGCTTCCAAGAGATCCGAAGGGATAATTTTAGTTGTTTACTATAACAACTAAAAGAGGCACGACATTCGTGGTGCTTGCTCACAAGAGATCCGAAGGGATAATTTTTAGTTGTTTGCTACAACAACTAAAAGGTATGTAATTCTATTTTCTTCTGTAGTAATCTTAATGATTTATTAGGTTATTAGGATTCTCTTTATGTTCATAGTTATACATTCAATTGTGAAAACACAGATCATGTTTTAGGTTGCATGCTCTCTTAAAAGTTTAAGTTTGTTTGTAATACCTAAAACCCATCAGTGGTATCAGAGCAGGTTTGTTTTCAATTGAATTTGCTATAATTGTTGAATTGATAAGGTAACTAAATTTTATTTACCATATATATATTGATTCTCATTAAAGGTATAATGATAATAAAAGGTAACTAAATTTTATTTACCATATATATTGATTCTCATTAAAGGTATAATGATAATAAAAGGTAACTAAATTTTAGTTACTTTAAGAAAAAAATGTGAAATTGTATGTTAACCCATGAAATTGCACATTACACCTTATAAGTCATTAGTGGAGCGTGTGTGGTTAACCAGCACACTAATAGGGACTAATAAAGAGCAGTAATGGGTATCTTATAAATTGTTATTGTTGATGGAGCGTGTGTGGTTTACCAGCACATCAATTGAGATGATAAATGACATGAAAGTTACCAAGCACATTTGCATGGTTATTCACATCTTATTTGTGATCCTCGGTATCCCAGTCACAAATGTAAGAGCATAATCTGAGATTAAACATGCCATTGAATAGTTTCAATGAGTCTCAAAAGACATACCTGTATGAAATTTGCAATTAGATTACGGCATCCCTTTTCTAAGTTGTGAATTTCATAGTTGGATCCTAGCCTCGATATTTCAATTTTAAGTTGTTATATTAAGGGTTATTTTTTTCTAACTCAAACTACCTTTCTTTTAGAAATGTCTGCTCCTAACGATGCTTCTGGTTCCTCCTCCTCCAATCACAACTTTTCTTTGTTGAACATCTGCTCAAAGGTGACATTAGATGGCACCAACTACAATGACTGGATGCGCAACATCAAAATGGCTCTTCGTTTCGAGGACAAGGAGTATGTCCTTGACAAAGAACTTGTTGAAATTGACGAAGAGAAGGCCACTCCTGAAGAATTAGCTGCTTATAAGAAGCACTACACGGATGCAACAAAAGTTGCTTGCATCATGGTTGCTACCATGACTCCTGAACTGCAAAAATTCTATGAGGATTACTGGCCGTACGAGATGAACAAAGACCTTATGGAAAAGTACCATAAGCGAGCTCGTCAAGAAAAGTACGAGATAGTAAAGTCCCTCATATCAAGCAAGATGAAGGACGGAAAGTCTGTCAGCGGCCACGTGTAAAGGATGCAGCGATACGTGGAACGCCTTGTGAGGCTAAATGTGCATATTGATGATGAGTTGGCTATTGACATAGTCTTGAACTCATTGCCAAGTTGTTATGATCAGTTCATCTTGACCTATCATTTGAATAACAATGAGACCACATTGGCTCAATTGCACAACCTCCTGAGAACAGCTGAAACTGGGATGAAGGGAAAGAGTGATCCCCCCACTCCTGCTAATACTACCGTTCTGGCCATTGGGCAAGGAAAGGGGAAAAAGAGGAAAGGTCCTCCCAAGCAAAACTGAAAGGGAAAGTCTCATGTAAAAACCAGTTCTGATATTACCCCTGTCTCTGATCCTAAAGAGGCCACTTGCTTCTATTGCAACGACAAAGGACATTGGAAACAAAGCTGCCCAAAGTATCTGCAAGATTTAAAAGATGGAAAGTAAACCATCTACTGCAGGTATATACACTATTTCGTCTATTAACGCAACATCTTCTGATTCTTGGGTCCTTGATACAGGATGTGGGTTTCACATTTGCTCTGTATTGCAGGGACTAAGAAAAAGTGAGGATGTGGAGCATGGTAGAATGAACTTGATCATGGGGAATAGGCGATCTTCACCTGTCACCAAGATTGGAGTTTATAGTCTAGTGCTTAATAATGGTGTTAATTTAGATTTATTGAATTGTTGCTACTCGTCAGAAATGACACGAAACATTATCTCTTTTCATGCATTGTTCAAACAAGGTTTTAGATATTCTTTTAATGAAGAGAATGGTTCTATTTCTGCTTATAAAAATGGCAATTTTTATTTTGAAGCTTTACCTTGTGATGGTGTGTATGAAACTGTGATGTGTGTAGACAACTTAGGTAATAGTGTATTTCAAATTGATTCGTCTAATGGTGTAGACAAGGCGTGCTTGTGGCATTGCCGTCTTGGACACATTAACAAAAAAACGCATGGCTCAACTCCAAAAGGATGGGGTGTTGGAATCGTTTGACCTAAGGTCAGATGATACATGCGAATCTTGTCTTTTGGGTAAGATGACAAAATCACCTTTCACTGGATTTTGTGAAAGAGGTGAAGGTTTGTTGGATCTCATACACACAGACGTGTGTGGACCCTTCAGATCAGCCACAAGGGATGCTAATCGATTCTATGTGACTTTTACTGATGATTATAGCAGATATGGTTATATCTACTTAATAAAGTATAAGTCTGAACCTTTGAAAAGTTCAAAGAGTTTAAACAAGAAGTCGAGAATCAATTAGGCAGGAAGATAAAGATGCTCCGATCAGATAGAGGCGGAGAGTATCTTAGTATCGAGTTCCATGACTATCTCAAGGAATGTGGAATAGTTTCACAATTGACGCCTCCTAGGACACCACAACTTAATGGTGTGGCTGAGAGACGCAATCGAACCTTGTTAGACATGGTGCGTTCCATGATGAGTCGAGCTTCACTTCCAATATCATTCTGGGGGTATGCCTTAGAAACTGCCGCCCACATTCTTAATCTTGTTCCAACAAAGAAGGTTGCCAAAACACCTCACGAAATGTGGACAGGAAAAGTTCCCTCGTTAGCACATGTTAAGGTTTGGGGTTGTGAAGTTTTCGTTAGACGAAAACTCACGACAAGCTTGAACCCTCGTAGTGAGCGATGTGTTTTCATCGGCTATCCACAGAAGAAGTCATTTGGATATTTGTTCTACAGACCTAGTGAGAACGTGGTCTTTGTAGCACGGAGAGGAGTCTTTCGAGAGAGAGAGCTCATATGCAAAGAGGACAGTGGGAGCACCGTTGACCTTGAAGAAATTCAAGAGTCAGCAGATGAAGGAACCTTTGAAACCGCTATGGTTCAACCAGAGGAAGAGATTCCAGTTGAACCCATTGACATTTCATTACCTCTTAGGCGTTCTAGTAGAGTTGGCAAGCCAACTGAGTTCTATGGTTGCCATATAACTGCAAATGGAGACACGTTTATCAGTGACAATACACTGGTAAATTTGGATGAGCCGACAAACTACAAGGAAGCCATGGCAGGCCCTGAGGCAGCCAAATGGAAAGAGGCAATGGACAGCGAGATCAAGTCTATGTATGACAACCAAGTTTGGAACTTGGTTGATCAACAACCTGGTCGGAAGACAGTTGGTTGTAAATGGATCTTCAAGAAGAAGATCGACATGGATGGTAATGTAAGCACATTCAAAGCACGACTGGTGGCGAAAGGCTTTACTCAAACCCCAGGGATTGACTATGATGAGACCTTCTCACCAGTGGCTAAGATAAAATCTATTAGGATAATGCTAGCCATAGCTGCGTTTCATGACTATGAAATTTGGCAGATGGATGTCAAAACTGCCTTCCTAAACGGAAAGTTGGCTGAGGATGTTTACATGAGTCAGCCAGAAGGTTTTGTGGATGCAAAGTTTCCCAATGGAGTATGCAGCTTGAGAAATCCATCTATGGATTAAAACAAGCGTCTCGCAGATGGAATCTTTGCTTCGATGAGAAAGTCAAAGAGTTTGGTTTCTCTAGAAGTGAGGATGAGTCGTGTGTATATGTCAATGCTAGTGGGAGCATAGTCACCTTCCTGGTATTGTATGTTGATGACATACTTCTTATAGGAAATGACATTCCAACCTTGCAAGATGTTAAGTCTTGGCTTGGAAAGTGTTTCGCTATGAAGGATCTAGGAGAGGCTGCCTACATTCTAGGAATAAGAATTTTAAGGGACAGGAGTAAAAGGCTAATTGGACTTAATCAGAGTACCTACTTGGATAAAGTACTGAAACGTTTCTGTATGGAGAATTCCAAGAAAGGAGAACTGCCCATCCAGAGTAATACCAAAATGAGTAAGACTCAAAGTCCGAGTACAGATGAAGAGATAGCAGAAATGAGTAGAATTCCATATGCTTCTGCTGTTGGTTCTATCATGTATGCTATGACATGTACTCGTCCTGATGTGTCCTTTGCTTTGAGCATGGTCAGTCGTTATCAGGGAAATCCAGGTAAAGCTCATTGGGTAGCGGTTAAGAATATTCTCAAGTATCTGCGAAGGACTAAGGACTGGGTCCTAGTACTTGGTGGCTGTGATACATTGAGAGTAACTGGGTATAGTGACGCCAGTTTTCAAACAGATAGGGACAACTTCCGTTCCCAATCTGGCTGGGTCTTTACCTTAAATGGAGAAGCAGTTACTTGGAAAAGTTCCAAGCAAGACACAGTGGCTGATTCTACTTGTGAATCAGAGTACATAGCGGTAAGCGAAGCATCAAAGGAGGCAATTTGGTTGAAAAACTTCATCGAAGATCTTGGAGTTGTGCCAACCATCAAGGAGCCAATGGATATTTTCTGTGATAATGAAGGAGCGGTTGCATTAACAAAAGAACCAAGAGATCATGGCAGATCTAGACATATTGTCAGAAAATACCATTTTATCAGACACAAGGTAGAAGAAGGCCTCGTTGTAGTGAGGAGGGTTTCATCTGAAGATAATCCTGCAGATCCACTCACAAAGGGTCTGAGTAGGGTTAAACACAATCAGCATGCTAGGAGCATTGGTCTGAGAGATGATGTTGGTTTTAGCAGTTAGATAGTTAGTTTGAAACTTATAACAAAGTAAATGTGATTGACTTTTGGTGATTAAATAATAGAGAATTATTTATGAGTTTGTTTACTACCTTTTGTCAATTGTTTATTATTGTGTTTCATTTTGCATGTTTTACTTCCCGAATAATTTGATTATTCGAATTCCACAGTCGATCATACTTTTGGAAGTAAGTAGTGAATAAAGACTGTCATGAATAGAGTTGTGGATTGTCTAAAGAGTTTTAGACATAGCAATGGTATTGCTGCAATGTTCGTGAGTACTTTGAAATGGAGATTTAAGTATTGGATTAACCCACACTCAGAGAATTACTTCATGGAATTTATCACGAGTAATTCTGAGACGATAATATCTTATAATCTTTAAATGGAGATATATGAGTTGTGGTTTACAAGTCAGTTGTGCGTTGATAATGTGTAAACGCATCAGTAACTTGATGTTATAAAACGCATTGTTGTGCATGATTTGATGAGTAAATGGTGCAAGCATATAGGTCAAAGTTTATTCGTTCCTTTTGCCCTAACGGGAAAAGCGATATCTTTGGCCCCTCGGTGATTTGAAGTTGACATATAGTGTCGGGGCCCGACCAGGACTAAATTGATGTGTTCATTTAGTAGTTCTATGTCATTACAAATCAGAAATCGGGAAACAAAATACTGGACAAAGAGATTGATTATGTTCCATGTCTCATGTTCAAATAATATCTTGTAGAACGAAGGATTATATGATCTCTTATCTTAGGACACGAAACTGACTAGGTCAGAGTTCGACAATGGCTTTTGGAAGCTACAATTTGCTGATCAATTAAGAAGTTATTAGACTTATCCAAGTGGGAGACTGTTGGATTAGGTGTCTAAGTAATAAGTATAATTGATAGCAGCATAGTCCTTTTGGGTTGCCCTCGAGATTCAAAAATAAGTATAACTAAAAGGAGAACAAAATTTCCTTTGGGAAATTAGTCCCACATTGGTGGGATAAGAAAACTGGAGGCTATCCAAGGCTATAAATAGAGCCTTAGGGATTCAGTCTAATTCACTACCTCTTGGCTTGAGTATTAGCCTCCTTCTTTCTCCTCTTGGAAGAACTCTTTGATAGTTCATCCATACTTAGTTAATTTTTGAATCGTTGGGTGCGATTCCATCAGAGGCACGACATTTGTGGTGCTTGCTTCCAAGAGATCCGAAGGGATAATTTTAGTTGTTTACTATAACAACTAAAAGAGGCACGACATTCGTGGTGCTTGCTCACAAGAGATCCGAAGGGATAATTTTTAGTTGTTTGCTACAACAACTAAAAGGTATGTAATTCTATTTTCTTCTGTAGTAATCTTAATGATTTATTAGGTTATTAGGATTCTCTTTATGTTCATAGTTATAGATTCAATTGTGAAAACACAGATCATGTTTTAGGTTGCATGCTCCCTTAAAAGTTTA